>JABUQX010090438.1:10000-12500 GCA_015478945.1 Trachelipus rathkii | reverse complement strand
ATATAAATAATAATAGAAATAAGATAGAACATTTGTGTACTGCTAGGTACTTACTCAGGATTGCATTCCCTGTAACAACCATACTTAGTCATTTATTTTATATTTGGTTGTGCCGAAGTAATATTTATTTTATATTAAAATAGTACTTTAAGGAATAATAAAATGCAATATAATAATAACTTTTCTATTTTTGTGTTTATTCAAAATATTCCATTTCCATTTTTAGTAGGTATTAACAAAGTTTAGCTACTAGCTTTATGTTTTAACATGATTACAATTTACAAGAAGATTCTTTAACTAGCTACAAAATAAAGAATAAAAATAATGAAAGAATAGACCTCAAATAATCATCTGAAAAGACAAAATAAAAAAACGCTATTACTCAAACATGAAATAATAATAATATACTCCTTTAAGATAAAGTTAGATATCATTCAATAGTTAAATTCAAAAATTCTCAAAATAGTGATGCAAAAACATTAAGCTTTCACTAGTATCTGACGAGAGCCTGTTCCTTTTTGGGGTGTTTACATTCCACCTACACTAAAAATAGCGCTCGCTCTCGACTGATGAGGGAGGGGGAATAATTATTTGCTTGCAAGCACTGATAAAAATGGAAACCTTAGGATTCTATTCTGTAGGCAGCATCTCCATGTTTTCCGTAGAGCTCCATCTCCTCTTTCACAGATGGCAAATTTGAATTATCTTTGCTCCTCGCATGACTATCTCTTCATTTTTTTTATTGGGGTTTCCTTGTGTGATTCCTTTGGAAGGTGAATGAGAATATCAATGAAATTTCGGCCATGAAACTTATCAAAGTCAACAATATCCAACCTCATTTTTTGAAAAAGGAAGTCAAAAAATTTGCTGAAAAACCACCATTGTCACTAATCAGTGCTGTTGCCAGGGTTGCTGATAAGGCGGCTTCCACTTCTGTGAATCTTTTTTTTTGTCAACATGAAGGGCAAGCTCCTCGATTATGATATTTAAAATGCATTCTAGAGTGGTTCACACGTGCCGGAGATGCCATTCTTGTAGGGTTTCAGCTTAGCTTAGTGAATTCCTTATTAGAACCTTTTATTTTTTTTGAAGGGTCGAGTCATCGTCATATGAGTAGATAGAGTTAGATGCGTTAGGTTTAAGAGAAGATCATTAATGAAAAAGCAGGAATAAAGTTGGAGATAATACAGAACCCTGAAGAACACCAATATTATTGAAAGAAAAAGAAGTCGCCCATCACAACAGCCGATATTGAGCATTTGAAAGAAAGCTAGACATAAGTAAGCAAAGAGGAGGAGGAAAACATAAAGGATGGAAGTTGGAGAGCAAGTTTGACGCGTGCATACCCGGTTCCAAATGCTTTGATATGTCAAGCCGCCACACGCAAGTCTCCCCGTAAGTTCCTAGGCGGAAAACAATAAATCTGTTAAATAGGAAAGTATATCGCCAGTCGACCTCGAGCGCCGAAAGCCGTATGGCGATCGGAAAAGAAAGGGAATAAGATTCCAGATGGCCTAAGAAGTAAGAGTTAAGAAGGGTTTCAAACGATTTTAGATAGAATACAAGTTAGAGCTATAGGGTGATAGTTCAGAGGGTCAGAGGCGGCTTCCTTTTCGGAATTTGGGTTTGACAATATGCGCGCTTCCACACTGAGGGAAAGTGCTAGTATTGAGGCATAGAGAGAATATAGTTGAATGAGGGGTGGGGTCAGCATGGAAGCACACTTTCTCAGAACTCGGGGAGGAATGCCATCCTTGCCACCCGCCTATCGCTTACGTCATAGATTTCCAGGAGCCCATGCACCAATCAAACGTATCACAGGTATAAGGCATAGGACACCCTAAGATTAGAAGAAGGAGGAAGAGGAATGACAGAATTGTCTCCAGGGTTGAGTTAGAGAAAATGGAGGCCAAACAGATTGGCCTTTCCAGTTTGTAGTATTAGCAGCAGAACCATCAGAGCGAATAAGAGGAAGAAAGGCTAATTTACAAAAGTTGTTAGAGATGTGTTTGGCAAGAGGCCAGAACGATTTTGTCAGTAGGAGAGCCAAGGAGGTCAGCGCTTTTTCGTTTAATGAAAGTCCGCTTTGATGCCCGTCGAAGAGTACCCCCAGCAACGATTCTAGCTGAATGAAAATTAGTAAGAGTGATAGAGAACGAGAATTTTTTCCACACCCGATTGCGCACTGTCCTCTATCTAGCTTGAATTGGCCAAGCAGAACAGCACGAATCGAACCGCATGGATTTAGAGGAGAAAAAGATTTAGGCGAAAAGGAATGAACCTGCTCATCCATCAACGATTACAGCTCCCACTTTATCAGCAGAAGCTGAAGGTCTTCAGAGTCAAAGCAGTCATTCCATAGATAGTCTACTGTAGAAGCGCAGCAAAGCTCTATTCGGCCCGATCAATAGTGCCGGAAAAACGCAAAAGGGCAGGATGGAGCTGTTGGAGAGAAAGTAATTAAAATTAAGAAGATAGGGTTTTGTGGTTAGATTTACCC
>JABUQX010090438.1:0-2500 GCA_015478945.1 Trachelipus rathkii | reverse complement strand
TCTACTTAGCTGTACATCATTCAGCGTAATCCGGTACATAGGATCAACATAGATTGCTGCTAGTAGTATGTCATTATTAAGGAGAACTTTTTCTCTTTTTTCCATTGATTCTTTAATTGCATCTGCAATATTTCCACCGATTTGAGAAAATGTCAGAATAAGTTTCTGCCACTCTTTATAAAATGAGCCTAGAGTTAGCTCGGCTGCTTGCAATCTTTTTGTGACTAAGAATGGATGACAAAGGATTGCTTCTAGCCTTTATAATTCACACCACTGAAAATCAGTCAATTGTAATGTCTGGATTATTGGTCTGCCAGAACTAAAATTTTCAGTTCCGGCTGGAACTGGAATTAGCCAGAATCACAAAAAAAATTCCAGCTGGAACTGGAATTTCTTATGATCTTTCGTTTAAGTATAAAGAATTGTAAAAAAAAATATTTTATATAACTTTCAACATAAAATCTTATATTTAGTTCAATGCCACTTCATGAACATAGGAAAAATCATCATGGAAGGGAATATCTGAAAGTCCAAAAATTTTAATAGTAAAAGGGAGAGTCTTTTATTTTCTAGAACATGGGAACCACAAAAGAGCAATAGATCCAAGCCGTGAGGTCTGAGGAGAGTTTCTCCCCCAAAAAGATTTGGCATATCAATGACCCCAAATCACAGAAAATAATGTATTTTATCGCAATGAGTAACCTGCCATTCACAGTCACAGAAGAGAAGGGATTCATATAACTTATTGCCCATCTTCAACTTCAAAAATATTCTTATTCTAGTTTAGACAATATTTTGTAGAGAAGTGTTTACCAACATCATACAGGAAATTATGATCAGCAGTATTCGAGAAGTTAACTAAGGCTGATCAGATATCATTTCCTACAGATTTATAGAGAGCTAAAAAATTCAAACGAGTCATTTATTTCTTTAACTGCACTCTGGCTAAAAAAATGGACTGTGTACTCCATTGCAAGTATTTCCCAGGTTCTAATTATGGAATATATATATAATATATATATATATATTATATAATATATATATATATTATATATATTATATATAATATATAGTATATATATATATTATATATATATATATATATATATATATATATTATATATATATATATATATATATATACTATATATCATATATATATATATATATATATATATATATATATATATATCATATATATACTATATATTATATATATAAATATATATAATATATATATATATATAAATATATAATATATATAATATATATATATAATTAATATATATTTTATATATTATATATCTATATATATATATATATATATATATATATATATATATATATATATAATATATATATATATATATATCATATATATATATATATATTAGGGATGTACCGAACCAGGTTCCGGCTGGAACCTCGATTTTTTAGAAAGTTCGCGGTTCCGGCCGGAACTAACCGGAAACTTTCTACTTTTTTCAAATGTCTTTCTTAAAAAAAATTCAGTAATTGATTTGTCATTTACTGCAGTTATGATTTTGCTATAAAAAATAAATATAGAAAATTATATATGTTGAAGCAAATATTATGATCAAAATGAACCTCGACTCTAAAATATAGTTTCGAAAACTTTAAATAGGAAGCAAAATTTAATATCAACGCAAATTCATTTCTTAATATAAAGTAGAACAATGTTTTTTTTGTTTTTTCTTTTGTTGAGATTTTAAAATTTTTTTTTTTTTTAAGAACACAAATTGCTTTTTAATTTTATTTTTTATAAAACTAGTAATAATCCTAACTTATTACCTAATTAATCATAAGTTTAGTATAATAATTTATTTTTAGTTTATAAGTTATTTAAATTATATATATATACTGTATAATATCGGAGTACTTTAATTTTTTATTTATTTTCTTTATTATAAATTGACTTGAAACTACATTGATTAATTTACTTATTATATTGATGAAATATACTTATCATTAATCTGTGTAGTGATTAGTCTTATTCTTAATTTAGAAAAAAACTTTGCCTAAAAAATAAAAAAATAAAAGTATGATTTTAATAAAAAAAATCACGTAAAAATATCAGTTGATTTTTTGATTCCTTTTGTGGCCAACCCTGCTCTAGAATCTAGACCTGGGGATAAATAATAATTTTGTAACAGGGTATTAATTATTATTATTATTATTATTATTATATTATTATTATTTTATTATTATTAATTATTATTATTATTATTATTACAGCTGGTCAACAAAAAAAGGGAAATTTTTTTTTTATGGCCTTTTGTAGCAGATATATAGTTATTCGGAGGTGCTGACTGATTCCATATATATCTCGGATTTGCTGTATCACATCCCGTTTTTGTGCAATCATGGATCCTATTTTTGCATATTCCTAGGAATGACAAAATTCATGTGCGCACAACGTAGGCTGTATAGACGTTACCTTCCGCATATAACTACAGTAGCAGCAAGTTTACTGCGGTCG
>JABUQX010090437.1:0-18431 GCA_015478945.1 Trachelipus rathkii | reverse complement strand
GGTTGGCATATCCATAAACCACGAAGTATTTGCTGGTTGCTGTTTTTTGTTTTTTCAGCGACATATCTCCTTTGGTGGGAAAATCGACAGGTTAGCATCTTATTCACTAGTGTTGGATCTCCCTTGGTGGGAAAGTCGACAGACTCACATCTAATTCGATAGTTTTAACAATTAATTCTTACTTAAGTTTAAAGCATAAATGACAGTACCTAATATTAAGTAATTCCATTACAAAACATTACAATTATTAAACATCAGTCAGCGTGAAAATTTTATATGGTATTTCTATATATATTATATATATTAATATTTATCTTGATAATTTCCTATTAGGTTTAAAATAATAAACGGGAAAAATAGTTCCGGTTTTACCTTATAAGTAGTGTATTTTAATAATAAAATAATGGATAGAGAGGCAGAGAATTTATGTGAATCTACATATAGCCTTAACTATGAACTTTTATTATTGTTGCATTTCATAGTATTTTTTTTGGCTCTCCACTTGAATCATAAGATTTATTGATAGTTAACCTTATTTAGATCCTACTCTGCCTCTTGGCTTTTTGTTAACCTAGCTACTTAAAATCTATAGTTTTGGGTAACTATCTTGCTATTGATGAGTTATATAAAGGTAAATAGAGAATAGAGATATATTTATGATAATAATAATTAAGTAATAAATAATATTTGATAATGATAAATGAATGAAAATTTATATATACCTCATATATATACTATATATTCTTTTACATTATTTTGATTATTATTTTTTATGTTTATCATAACATAGCAGCGTAACATTATAATAAGGCTAATGATGAATTTTTGATTGATTATTAATTCTAGACAGTTTAATAGACTTAAGAATAGTGATAATTATAATTTGACGAGTAATAATGAGTAAGTTGAAATGGAATAACTATATGTATATAATATCATGTAGGATATTATGTATAATTATCAAAGGTTTTGCTAAAATCTTAAAATATAATAATGATTAACTTTTATATATTGAATCTATAAGCATGGACTGTCTATGCAGTCTGTATCTATAAAAAATTAAAATCAATATCAAAATAGAAACACTAAATAGCAAAATAAAAATACTGAGGCTAAGAAAACAATCTTCTACAGATGTCAAATTCAAATATCTTGTCTCTATTCATTATATACTATTATATATATACTACACTTGAATAGAAGTTGCTATACATGAATCATCCATTACCCAAAACAATTAAATAATTTTATTACTTATAATTCAACTAAGTATTAAAATTATCTCTTAATATATAGCTAAAGGAATTCTTGAACACTTATTTAGATCAAGTCATAGCTGTCTTAATCAAGAGGTTTACTTTCTTTGACTGAATTAGTGAGAACGGTATGCAATATTTGAAATTATACTGTGATATAGTTTGAGTACTATTTAAGTCACAGCTTGAGGTGACAATTTTTTACGGTACAAAAGCTCTCAATATGTTTGAGGAAGATTTTGGGCGAGGGATATGATAAACTTCAAGTAACATTCTCAAACTCAGACTAACGCAGAATTATATTCGTGCAGAATTCTACACTTCTTCCTAAGTTGGAAATGAAGTTAAAGGGTCATCATTTTGGTACGATGGAAAACCTAAAAATACTTTACACGTAAACTAAACACACTTCTCTAATGATATCTCTCGGTACTGCTGTGAACCATGGAAGAAACATTTGGACCGCTGTGTATTCGACATATGCAGGGGTCTAACTGCGCATAATATTGAATTTGATTTAGATATACTTATATCAATTATATTATATTATAGATTATAATAGTATTAATTATATATATATATATATATATTATATATATATCTATATATTATTTCAATTGTTATTTGACATTATACTGAAGTATACAGTACACATCATACTTATATATTATACTATATATAGCATTATTTATATATTTTACAGTTTTACTCTATGCCACTGAGAGACGATATTATTGTGGTAAAATATTAATCTACTATCATATATATTATATATATATTTCCAAGTGTAGAATAAGATATAGATCATATATTAATATATAATAATATATATTAGATTCATATTATATATACTATTGACAGGTCTTATAAAGTGGGTTTAATTAATGTTAGTTCTAAGTATTTGGAGATGATACAAAGTGGTACTAGTAAAGATATGATGGATATTATAGATTCAAAATGATCTTGATACTTTTAGGTCGACAGATAAGTGGCAAATAATTTTAATTAATAGTAAAGAGTAAAGGTTTCTTCATTTAGGTAATCAAAATTAGAAATATTTAATAGATATAATCTCTGTGGCGATTCTGTTTCTTGTGAAGTTTGATGGACGAAAAAAAGATTTGGTGTACTGAGTGTAAGCGCAATTGAACTAACTAAACAGTGTTTGGAAGCAAGGATAAAGTTAATAGTATTTAATATAATAATCTCTTAGATGCTAAAAACTAACAAGTTTATAAGCTAGCTGTATAATAGCTATTTTAAGTCAATATTAGAGTATTGCGCCAGGTTTGGGCCCTTATTTAGAAAAGACCTAGGTTATTATTTTTGATTTGAAAAGTAGTGCAACAAGGATGTTTTCTGGCTTTGAGGGTAAGAGCTATGGGGAGAGGGTGAAGGATTTAGGAATGTTTTCTTTAGAAAAGGCGATTTCTCATTTCGTGTATTTTGTAGTAATGGACCATCTATGTTATAGTTAGAAGAAAAGCGGGACAAAAAAATGGTAAGTTGAAAAGACCAATGTCAAAAAGGTGATTTTGAAAAATTAAATTCTTAGATATGATAAGACACGATAAACATTCGAAGCTGACATTTTAGAGGTAGAAAAAGCTACAGTTTGCTTTTTTTTTCCAATCAAAAATTGTGAAATTAACGAATTTAACATAACACTATGTAGGGGGAGGAAAATTTGGGCTAAGCCAAAGCAAAATATTGGAACTTGCCTTTTAGTACAGTAATAATATAAACCTACGAGTATAGTCATATAATATATATATATATATATATATACTTCTACATGTACTAATTATATAAATATAATATAATTATTATATAATACTACTATACTTATATATATTATTATACTATACAATTATATATATATATATTAATATAGAAGTCACCAGAAGGGTCTAGGTATTATATTAGTGTGTTAGTGATGTATTATATATAGACTTTTAAATATATATATATATATATAAAAAAAATTCGCAGCTACGGCCTATATTTATTATAATTACCAGATATATTATTATAATTACTTTAATTTTTAGGTTATTTACCTATATCTATATATATACAGTAGTAATATACTAATATAATATCAGTTATATGATATATTTTATATATAGTATATAATTAGATATTATTTATTATATAATATGTATAATATATCACATTATCATGTACGTCCCTTCTCTCCCAGATGGGGTAGGTTGGTAGTATGCAACTGAGAATACAGATACAGTGTGAATATTGACGAAGTCAAAGAAAGCTCAGCTTACCGGCCTTTTATATTTTTGTGATAACCGTCGGCCAGTAAGAATCCCCCTTACACAGGCTTCATGGCGCTCAACTCTGATGGATCGTCGCATGTAAGGTTGTGATTTAGTGTCCCTTACGATAGGCACAACATACCTCTTCACAAGAACCGCATTCACTCTATTATGTATCTTCTTCTCCTTCTGCTAAATTAGATTTCTTCTTCAGGATCCTTTGCTGAATCAATATCATTTATACTCGTGTCCCCACGGTTGATTCCTAGCATACTCACCACTATACACCGTTTAACCAACCAATATCATCCATTCACATGGCAAACATCTAACTATATATATCTTCATCTACCTTTTACTTCCCAAGACTGCACATAAATTTCTGATAAGTTCATTCCTCATTTTTATTAATTCTTCATACCTAACAGCCCTAAGATTGTTCATCTGAGTCACATTGTATTTTAGATCTATACTCTTATTTCAGACATATAGTCTCATAACTATACTTAACTACAGGTAAACAAACCTATATAATAATATTATATATATATATATATATAATATATATATATAATATATATATATTATTACCCTTAAGGTTAGTAGTGAACATTATATATATATATACTATAGTTATATACCTGACTATATAATATAACTATATAATATATTATATATATTTATATATATATATATCATCTTTATATATATGAAGCCATGATGGAGTCAGAAGCAAAGAGATTTAAGTGGAGTGGGTCGGAGTCGATAAGATGTGGGTCGGTAAATGTTCAAAAGGTAGTGAGTGGAGTCGGAGTCGGAGTAGGGTAATTTTCAAGGGTGGAGTCGGAGTCGGAGTCGGCAGTCGGTTGTTTTTAAAATCGGTTTTGAAGAGGGTGGAGTTCGAGTCGGAAAATTTTTGAAGCGACTCCACGACTGCTCTTCCAATATCATAACAGTTTAAATAATGCTTTAAATTAATTAGTTTTCACATTGTACTTGATTATTCTTATTTATGTACAAATTATTTCCCCATCACTATATGGGATAGGGGCCATGATATATGTGTTCTAGTTTGTTTCTTGCATAGTGTGTTTTTTAAACTAGTATAAATTTTGATCTTGCAGATATTTTTGGCACCTATTTTTGGGGTTATTGCAGTAAATTCGGAAGACAGAGGGAGTCTGAAGATTATGTTTTAAGTTTTCGATGGGTAAGTTTTATGGCTGGGGGAGGAGAGTGCACTGGTCTATTAATGCTCCATGTGGGAGAGGGAGGTTGGATGTGTGTCCTCTCACATCATTAAGATGGAGGGATGACAATCTTTGAATTCATATGGGTGCAGTATCGCTCTAGTACCAATGGGGATTTTATTAAGATAGTATATATAATACTTCATATTTTCCATTTAATTCTTTTATTCTTATCTCACATGGTTGTCGGGTATGTTTATATTGGTTTTCGATGTTTGATTGCTATTGTGCTATTGTGGGTGTTATAGGTTTGTGCTAAAGTTATGCCGGGATTCCCATTGACTAACTCCTAACAACACTTTGAATAAGTCCGATTGTAACTAGGCGGTTATCTATCAGCAACGAAGTTCTACCATGGAGCGGGACCAGGTGTGGTAGAATTTTATAGTTATTTACTCGAATATGGGAGAGTTTTCCAGTGTATTTTTCAAAGGCGAAACTGCAAGTAGATGAACGGGAGAATATCAATCAAATAGTGTTTAAAAGGATACTTTATAGCATATTGCATTGAGGATTCTTAAAGTAATGTAATTATTGGACTTACTTTGAATTTGGGCCGATACTGGCCTTAATGATTCATATGTGTAAGGTGTCTCATATTCTGAAGAAAGATTCTAGAATTTGACAATGCTAACACACTTTGTACCAACTTGCTTTAATCATTTACTGTTAGGGATATTTTTTACATCAAAGGCATGCTAGGGGCTGCAAGAGTTATTTCTTAACCATCCAAAATGCCTAAATGAGTGTAATAGTATATATAACGGAGAATAAGATTCTGGAAGCAAAAAAGTGGTGAAGTGGAATAGTTCATCACGGACTAGTGAGAGCAAAGTCATTTCCTATAATAATAGTCATTTTTGTGACTTGTGATGTTTTTTGGTTTATTTTAAATATTTCTGAAGTTGTAGCAGTCAGTGTCTTGTGCTGCTTGCAGTTTTTTGTAGTCAACTTACGCTGAAAAAGCTTAAATACATATTTGGCGGTTGAAATTTAAGTATATAATTGATGCAAGAAGCATGAAGTCATCCTCTGCGTTAAAGAATTCTGATGGGTAAAAAATCTGGCTGACACTTAGACTTCATCGAGAGAGAGGTTTAGGCTAAACGCCATATAATAAATCGAATATACGTAAACGTAACTTTTTACGACAGCGCACGTATGTCCTATCAGGTTAGGATAAGGTCTAATGATTATAATATAATATTATATATTAATATCTATAATATATATATAAGGCTTTCATAAATAGTTGAATTTATTGGATAGCAATAACTATATTTATTCCAAATCTAATATTGATTGATATCTATATAATATATATAGGTATTAATAATTATATTATAAGGGTTCAAACCTTCTATCATTTGATAATTGTAATTAAAGGTTCCATTACATTTATTAGTTTTCTCATATCACTTGTAGATGTAGTTCGCGTGACAGTTATATGACTAATACTATGATCGTTATAGATAATTTCTTAATATGAATATATATGTATATTATTGGATATATAGTTATAAAGTTAATTTATTATAAATACTATATTAGTTTTATAAAGATAGACATCATACTATAACTGTATCGTAATCATTTTGCTATCTAAATTGATTGATCCACCGTATACACTTGTGTGGAATAATAGACTGGAATTTGTAATGTTGTGAGATGTATTTGTGATATACTGATATATTGACTATATTTGAAATATAATATTCTTATACAGTATATTATTCCTCACTCTATGTTTTTTGAAATTTCTTGTGATATATTAGATACAAAATTTTGGATATGAATGATATTCTAAATTTGTGAAACGTTGGAATTAAAGTAAAAAGGATTCAGTGGATATTTATATGTCACCACAAAAAATAGCGAGAGATATATAAGATTTATATTAGAATTAATATAAATTAAGGGAGAACAAATAAGTTGGATAATCTGCTTCTGATTTTATATATTTCGGAGGAGTTGCCTGGTTATAAGTCCACTTCAGTATAGTTCACCCTCAAAGGTACGGCGAGCGATGAGGTTAGACTCTATGTGAGGAAGCTTAGCAATGGTGATCTTTTGGATATATTCTACAGGGTAGAAGGGGGGTTCGTGAGCCATCGTTAAATTTCTATGTGACGCGAGTGATATAAGCTAGCTATGACAAATATCTTCTTGTTCTTTGGCAGCGGCTGATGGATTCCGGTAATCCCAGAAGCCAGCGATAGCCTGCAAATTGAATGAGATGTGGTGCTATAGTGGTTTAACACCTCCATTGTGTGTGGACATCTTGAGCTGAATGTCAGTCTATTTCATATAACATTATTAGTATAGAGTTTATAATTTCCTTCCTTGAGAAGAATACATTAGAATTATAGGAGAATATATATATGAATTATAATTCTACGATGATTCTAATATTTACTCCTATAATAATAGCTTATTTTGGATGGATCGGATTTAGGCTTGTTCATTCTATGAATTATAAAATGATTAGTTGATTGATCCCAGTCGTGGAATTTCTCCTCCTACTATTTTTCAGGATTTTTGGAGAATAATATCTCTTAGAAAAATACATATGCTGCTTAGCATTATCTCAATCCAATTTAGAGTATGGGTGCTTCTGGATATTCAAACAATCTTCATAATTACACATACTTGCTCTTTATACTTTGTGTCTGTCTTAATGATTTGAATATTTTTGAAATATGTTACTTTTATTATAAGCTTTATGCTATTATTGTGGTGTATTATTTGAGAGATTGGAACCAATCAATGGACTGATATGTAGCTTCACACGATTGTGTTTGTGATCATTAATTATTGCTAGTTTATAGTCTTTTCTTGGGATTTGGAACTCTTACAAAATATTAGCAGTGTACTTATGACTGTGTAAAGGCCATCTCGAGCATTGGTCTATGCAAGGAGAATCAAGAAGTGACCCTCTGGGGTTTAGTGCAATTATTGGCAGAGTTATGCAAAGAAAAGTAGTAGGTTGTAACACCTGGTTATCATATATTATCCTTGCTTGGTTTTCTCATATAGGCCAGTTATTGTTATCGTATTAGCATAAGGAAATGGATTTAGCTCTTTGTATCTACTTGCTCAACTAACTCGTGATTTTGGATTGATAAATATATTTTTGTCTATTACTCATGTACGAGATACATTTGTCTGATTTTCTTGTGACGCTCTTCAGATTTGTAGCCATTGAAAAGGAAATTTGAGCTATCTATCATATACGACAATTGGTTTGGTCATGTTTTATGAAACGGTGTGAGACATTACGGAATAAATTGCTGATTATGTGTTGATTTGATATAACTTTGAATAAAGAGAACACAGACAACAGGCTAAATAGAGTAGTCCCTACTAGGAAATGGGCACTAGAATATGATGATGGAGGGGCACTTGGACTGTTGTGTATGATATATAAATTAAGAACTACGTTGACTATACTAGATAAAATTAGATACAAAACATATAATATAGAGAGATGATCATCACGAGAAATATACATAATATAGAAGTTGTGAGGCAGAAGAGTTGATGATTCACTCTAGTGTATATAGATTTCAATATATATGACTGGGGTGAAATTTGTGCTTTCTTTTAATTGACATAAGGAGCATAAGAGTCAGGTGAATAACTAAAACATCCAAGACTGATGAGGACTTTCATCTCATACCATATCGTAGACACTAATTGGCAATATTTCAGCTAAGTTCATCACAAACAACGACTCTTAAAGCTTACAGTCGGGTAAAAAATATTTAAGGTAAACATAATTCGAATGTGGCACTAGGCGACAAGATACTCAACAGATCTTTGCGCTATTCTCCTGGACATCTAGCATAATAATAACTCTCGAATCAGATTTATGAGTCGGTTTTATATGTGTTTGAACTTCTCTGTAAAGACGTAATGTAAAAAGCATGCTCATTAAAGCCTATATTCTCGATTTCGGATAGTGAACTATTTTCTGACAGCGATGAAGTATGCGAAGAACTCTCAATTCTTCTCATAACTTAGTTGTCTTTAATTGATCAGGTATTATGAGGTACGAAATTCAATAAGATGAGAAAACACCATAGTTCTTATTTCTTTTGTATGTGCATGTTTATAACTAAATTCTTTTAATGTTTGTAGATCATAGTTGTCCTATATATTATTAATTATTTTATGCAACCATAAAGAATATTTGATTTGAATAGAATTCTGATGTAATGCATCATGAGAGTTTCTATGGAAGAACACTTTTAGCAGCATATGATAGCTTTAACTGGATATAATTGAGGATGAAAGGTGAGGATGTGAAACCAAAAACAATGTTGAGTAATCGATAACGAGTTGCGCGCGTTAATTAGCACTCTATTCAGTTTTCCAAAAAGAGCAAAGAGCGATTGCGGTATATCGGATAAGATATCAATTTAAATTCATCTGAAGAAAGCGACACTTGTGTTATGGATCTCGCATTTGGCATAGAGCTGAATTAATACTGTACTCTGTGATCTGAAACCGAATTTATGAAGCCACAAAATTCAATGGAGGACATAAGAGATCTGTGCCAGTATATACAAGTTCTCGACACACTATCCTGGTGAGCAGATGTACAAAATGAATTAGTTTTAAGGAAATGACTCAAGTTAGAATACATCAGGACGACCTTATAAGTTGATACGTAGTTGTTCATGCTAAATTTGGGTCATTGGCTTTTGCCAGAAGAAAATAAAGATGGGCTAAAGGGGTTATCACGAAATCAAGAAGTTACATAAAGAGCAGGTAATTACTTGAATAACAGGGAAGGAAATCTGTGTAGGATACAAATATAATTTTATATACTCAGAGGGAGACTCTCACTTTTGGAACTCTCTCATATTGACATTAGCTATATGTGTCTTATTGCTTGAAAGACATCATCATAGGCTTTAACTGAGAGAGTGGTGTATTTCTAAATTTTTCATAGATATTCTATTCAAGAAGGATATCATGCAAGAGATGTTATTTAGGGCAGTTTGATATGCTGGGCCAACATAAGAAAGATTTATGTCTGCTAGATCCCATGAAGATCTATATGATATTTCTCGACTATATCTATCTCTACACCTTTTGATTTTCAATCTGTTTCAAGTCATCATTCATATTATAAACTCATATATTATTTCGCATAAGACTTCTAAATTAGCCTTCTTGACAGGACTTCTAATATATGAGCATAGTTTTCATAATCTTAGCTCTAAAGTCCTACACCTAGAGAGTTATTAGTAATGTTTTGGACTTAAAGGATTAATAAGATATAATTGTAGAGGGGTTTTAATGAGCTGCATTTAACAACAGTAAGTGTTAAATCTGCATTGAGGTGTTGAATTAATAGTTTAATGATTTTGATTTTTGATAGTGATTTATGATTAGTGTGGATATCATGAATGAAATGATGGGAGCCTTTGAAACGCTCATCTATTTGATTTATTAGTATATTAAATATGTAGTAATATAGCTATATTAGTTCATTGGAATAATAGAACCATTCTTAACTTGAAAGCAGATCCACTCATACATTTATCAATTCTATTGAGGGATATAATCACTATTTAAATCAAATTGGGCATATTAAGGGCCATTCCAAATCGAAAATGAGTAAGTTAGATTGCTTTATAGCAGAATCAGCCAATTTGTAAGATTTATTTTTAAATTAATTAGACGCCTGAGTAATACGAACTTAATCTCTGTAACTTAATTTCTCAAGTGAGTTCCTCATCACCAAAGGAGGAAGGTGAAACAAAGACTGTCATATATACATCAAGAACAGTCTCTTTCAAAGTGGGGGTGCCTAATACCTAATAGTTTTATATGTATTTGAGTGCTTTGGGATGATTTCGGTACACAAGATATAAAATTTGTGTTCGGGATTTTGTCCTCAACATTGATTTTAGTATGCAGGTATGGACCTCTGCGACCACATGTCGACTCTAGTCAATACGAATTGGAGCCGCACAAATTTAACTCTTCCTAACCCAATTCTCCTTTATGTTATTTGCATGATGGGCAACAAATATATAGATTGTTTGGTGCTTTGGCTAAAGTAAGACATACATTTGTTGAGGTGTGAACTTTTTCTTTGCTTACAAAGAGCTTGTAATATGACTTCTTTTAGTGCGCAATCTCTTTGGAGCTAAAGAAAGTTGCTCCCCTAAGTCCAGGTACATTGATTCTGTCAGTAATGTTTTACGGTACTTATTTGGGAACATTTGGGGCATAGATTTATTTCATTGAAATTCATTTAATTCTTAACTCAATTTATTGCTTGTAGAATGTTTAAAAACAAAAATTTTGGGCCCCCAAAATGTGGGTTTTCCCTCCCCCCCCCATCACATGACCTTTGGGATGAAAAACGTTAGCGATAGATTTTGAATATAATCTTTGATTTTAGTAAGTGGAAAGAATCAATACTATTGGTTGATTAGAAGCTTCGATTTCTCATCTTAGCTTGCGATTTAGATAACGGAGATATTTGAAATTTGCAAAGCAGATGAATCAGCTATTAGATTTTAAGGACTCATTCGTCTTTGATTTCATATTTTTAAATTTAAAATTAGTTTTATCGGAATTATTTATATTCTTTAATTTTGAATAAGTATATGGGGAGGGACTTATTGAAATTTTGACCTTTTAAATTTTTTATACTATGTTTATAAACAATATTTTTTGATACTAATCATTATTATTATAATTTTTGATTCAAATCAGGGTAATTGGTATTCAACTTGCGAGTAATTTCTTTGACTACCACATTAGGTAATTTTGATAAACTATGTGGCTAAGTACTACTAATCCAGTAGCCTCCTGCAAGATATTTGAGGTCTATAACTGGCTCAAGTTATATATTTAATGTTTCTGATATCATTTAAGTAAACTAGTCGCATTATATGTTGGGCCAAATACCCCGTTTTAAGATATGAATTTTTTTAAATAATTTTCATCAATGATAAATTTTTTTCGTCTATAAAAACTCTTTTGTCTAAAAGTTAAGAGCCTTATTATAATTTTATCACTAATAGAAAGATTCTGAATCAGAGAGTATGCATAACCCCTTTAATTTATTTTTTAAGGCAGTGAAGTTTAATGGATTCACTTTAAATTTTCTGTAAATCTAAGGAACTTTTAATATTTGAATAAAAGTTTTATAAGCAACTTATCAGTTTCATTGCCTCAAAGAAACCACTCTATTGCTCTAAGAACAGATTCACTGAAAAGAGAGCAAGTATTTTGAGGGGTTGAATTTTGATTCCCTTTAAATTTTAATTCACTTAATTTTGATTTTAATGCGAGCATTGGTAACTGATATGATGACTACACAACTCCTATTATGAAACTCAGCGAATGAGGGAGTCACCTCATATCATTATATATTTTTATTATATTTGTATCCTTTTGTTTAATATCTTTTAACAAGGATCTACTTCCTCTATGAGATCTTTACATAAAACTGCATGCTTTATCTTTATTATTTTCTATAGGCCTACTCTCTATTTGACAAAGATAAATATTTACTTGTGACTTGAGGGATGAAATGGCTGAACTATGGGCTTAGAATTTTTTTAGTGACTCTATCAAGAAGGGCTTGTATCTTTGGGTCAGACATTTTCGCTGAAATTGGCTACGAATGACCGCCAAGGACAAATAGAAACTTGATGAAAGATGAATAGATTGAAAGATAGCCTATCACAGGCCAAATTATTTGGAAATTGAATTTTAAGAAGAGTGTATATTAGACAAAAATAAAAAGCAAAATTTGAAGTTGAAAGTGATCTAGGCCTATCATGCCTAACTTTGAATTGAATTTTTTAGGAAAATGAGATATGGCTTACCACCAGGACAAATTATTTTTGATTTGAATTTTTGAAAGGGTTAGAAGACCACACACATCAAAAAAAACAAAATTTTGAGGTTGAAAATGACCTACCTGGCCTAAGTTTGAGCTGAATTTTTTATGAAATCACTGTAATGTATGGGGTTAGGCAATGATGCATTTGCTTATCTAACTCTCATACGCAAATTTTGGAATTCAATACACTAAGAACTAACTAAACTTAGGAACAAAAACCCAATAGGCTAGTCTCGATAGCCCCACGTGGCTTCTACCGTTTATTATTTTCTTATATTAAAATAAACGCTTAAATTTTAAAATGATTTTGACATAATAATACACAAAATATCGGAAAACTGCTATAAGCTTCGGAGATAGTTTGATTGTGATTAGCATTTTATACTTAAGAGTTATCAAGAATTTTAAACACATAGGTTCATTGGGACATTATAGATTACTCAATTGACGAAAATTTTAATCTAAAGCAGATTAAATTATTACAAAAAATCTTTAAAGATATAAGGTTTTAAAAAATGATAATATAAGTAATAATTGTGAATCTACATTAGCCTTACCTGAATTGTTGTTTAAAAGATTTTTTTGCTCTTAATAAGATTTTGATAGTCCTTAGATAACTCTGCCTCTTGGCTTTTGTAACCTAGCACTTAAATCTTAGTTAGGGTAAATTTGATTGGTGAGAAGGTAAAGAGAATAGAGATAGATTGATAGTAAAAAAATTTTTGAAAAGAAATGAAGAAATTTACCTCTATACCCTTTTACATTTTGATTAATTTTTTGTTTTCACAAGCACGACTTAATAGGACGGATTTTGAATTTGAAGTGATTCCACAATTGTCGCAAGACAATGTGATTTTTTAGTGAAATTTCGTGAAAAATGGATACGCACATGTAGAAAAACTTAAATTCCGCTAAAAAAAATAAACAGACTTTATATACTAACAGTTTTTAAATCCTAAATAAAATACTATTTTCCTAAAAATAAATATAAAATGAGCAAAATAGAAGATATATATATTTGAAAGTATATAATAGTTTTTAACAACATTTTTTCGGATTCCATGAATATTCCTTTTAAATATACTTGACGCGTTTGTTTCCTTTCATAAATTTGCTTTTCATTATAACGGCTAAAATGTAATTGAAACAATTTGACAAGACTAAAATAATTTTGTATTTGGTGGAACATCAAAGTTAGTTCAGCTTAAAAAAAAAAAAAAAAAAAAAAAAAATGTATAAACATTCTTATGATATTTTGTTTTAAATTTAATCAAATATAAAGTGGATTTCATCCAAAATTCACATTATAATGAAAATTTTGCTTCAACTTTGTCACTTAAAAATTAATAACGGTCGTCAATAAAATGTTTTTGTCACAAACGTGAATAGGAAACATGCTAAAATTTAATGAATAGCTATTATTTTTACAATTTATATGGGCAAAATCGCATTGAATCATAGGCTAGAAATTGCATGTAGACATTGATTGAACACAGACTTTACAAAATAGATGATCGTTCTGTCTCATAATAAATTCTGCACCATACTCAAAGTTATAGGTAAACTTTACTATATTACCAACATTGTGAAACTAGGGGCCCATGTCCAGATTTCCTTGCTATAAAGTATAAACTCCCGATGGTATGAAGGTGAATGGTAGTCATTTTCTTAACCTGCCCGGAAGGATAACACTTGCCCATAGTCGTGAAGTGGAAAGCATCACGAGCCTTCTCAGCGAGTAGTTGGCTTGCCTTGAACTCGTGACGGCTGGAAGGGATCGTCTGCCTTGAAGGACGGCTTTGACCCTTCATTGGTATGGTCCCCTCTCGAAAAAAACAACAAAAGAGTGAAGGTCACTCTCGGAAACAAACAAACGATAAAAGTAGTAGACTGATTATTGGTTATTGGTTTGCGAAGATATCAGTTTCCAGACCGAAACTTTGTTAAAAATATCATTTTCGCTTTTTGGAAGTGCTTTGTAGTGCCATGCTTGTATAATGACATAATGCTCACACAGACTATGTTGCACATGATTAGTGATGTTAAGGCTTTACCACGACCTTATAATAAATAAATAAATAATAGATGTTAAGGCCATACCACGACCATGTATAAATATAAAAATAGCTTGTTATTGTTGTAGTGCAATTATGTATTAGCTTTTTATTGTTGTGGTGCAATTATGTGTTAGCTTGTTATTGCTGTGGTGCAATTCTGTTAGTGGGTGACGTAGGTCGCTCTTTTTTCAGGTTCTTAGGAAACATGAAATATAGCTATAGAGAGTAAGAAACCACATGAAACTGTCCCAGTCAAACTAAAGTAGATAGTCACCCAATGATCCCAACCCATGCTCCTGCAGCATGCAAAACCCACACTATACCTTAAGGCTTGTCAATATAACTTGTCAATATCACTGATTTTTATAAAAATCATAGATCGAATAGCCTCTAAAAAAAAATAATAATTTAGAATAAAAAACAAAAACGACTGACTTTTTTTTAGGAAAAAAAAAGTTACAACCTTGCAAAGTTGTTAAAACTCTCATTGGCTTTTCTTACACTCAAATTAGGCTACTATAGAAAGTACTGGGAAAGATCATCATATAGCCATACAGAGAGCTTCCCAACTACTATACCAAAAGCAAAACTATTTGGTAATACTTTGTCCTGCTGAATTATTTATGTATTTCTTACACTTACAGAAACTATAAAATTAATAAATTACAGAACAATCACTAAAAAAAAAAATTGAAGAAAATTATTTTAATCGTTTTAAAAAAATATTTTTAACCTTACTCATACATGATGCAAAAAAATGTGCATATTTAATGGTTCAGTTTAGATCAAAAACTTGTTTAGGATATGATAGATGTTTTTTAAGTTAATAGATGTTTATGTTATATTTAATAAACTATATAATTTGACCATATTTCGGTGCCTAACTGATTATTAATACAATTATTCTATAATATACTATAATAATTAAATATAGTATTAAATATATATATATATACATATTCTAATAATGGAATATTTAATATATATATACGTATTACTATATATAATATAATACATTTTAAAAACTTAGAACAAGCACCCACACATATTTTGAGACAAAAATTTTCTAAGTTCAAAAAGCTTTTAGTTCAGAAAAGTTAAGAAAAGTAGTTTTTTTAAAAAATTCTTTAATGGCAGACTGATCTGGCATAATTCCCGAAGCTTGCCACTAAAGAATTTTCTTAAGAAACTTACTTAACTTAACTATTCTGAACTTAGAAATTTTGGTAAAAAAATGTGTGGGTCACTGTCTACAGCTTTACCTATATATATATATATATATATATTATTATACCACTATATATTATATAATATATAGTAATATATAATAATTATATATATAATATATTATATATATATATATTATATACCTATATATAATTATATTAATAATATATAATCATTACTCATGATTAGAAGAATGAGTATTGAGATTATGAATGTTAGGAAGGCTAGTGCCCAAGATGGCATTCCTCTTGTTTTAGGAGTGTGACTTCTGGAGTGCTGCCTGTCCTTGTGTAACTCTACTCCTTATGCTTAATCTTAAATACTTTTCCTCATTGTTGCAATAGGATGCTTTTTATTCAACAATCCCAAAAGGTAGTCATTTTGAATTTTCTAACTAATTGTTCAGTTAGATATATCTATCTATCTATCTTTATTTCTCTTCAACAAAAAATAATTCATTTCTCGATTCATTATAGATATTTCATTCCTTCTTTCAGCATCGTCAGTATGGCTAATTCAACTTTCCGAGTCAAATGGTTAAAATATCCTTTTCTGATTTCATGAATCTATGGTCATCTGCCCTTAAGGATCATGGTGAGTCTTGTGTAGTATAAGGCTTGACATATCTAAAGCTATTGACAGGGTATGGCATGGTCGCTACTCTCTAAGCTACATTCCTTTGGATTTCCTTCCTTCGTTTGTTGCTTATGTGTTAGTTTCTTTAGAACTAGTTCCATATCGGCAGATATCAATTGGGAGACTTCTTCTATTCTTATAATTTTGTATTTCTCGGGTTCTGTTTTATCTCCAACTAATCCACTTTCATGAACGATCTTCTATCTGCACTTCAACTTGTGCAGCTCTTATGCAGCAATGAACTACTCCATTTTCCATCATTTGCTAATTGTGACTCCCTGTTTAGGTATCTAGAGTTGCCTCTCATCTACAGCTTTATATTCAATTCTTGCTGAATTTGAGTCGGAATTTTCTTCAGTGGAATAAACCGTAATCTGTGAAGTTTTAACTTCTTTGAAAAACTCAATTATTCATATCTCCTCTAAAATACCCCAACTTTGCTGCATCCTTTGACAGGCTCTAATTCTTACCGTAAAAAACAACATAAACTTCTAGGACTAAATATAAATAGAATTGTCTTGGGACCTCACAGTCACATTTGAGTTGCTAAAATGGCTCAAAACTGAATTCTGTTCGGATTCATGAATTTTTTTTCTTCTCTCAGATTTCAATTTATATAAGCTTTATTCGCCCCTGTATGAATACTGTTACCACATTTGGGGTGGACCGGTTCCACCTTCCTTTTGGATAGGTTTGAGGCTAAGGCTTGTCCTATACTCCTTGACTCCCTTGACCCTCTTTCTATGTGACGTGACGCTCTATATCTTTTATATAGGTATTACAACCAGTACTTGAGAGAATTGGCTCTCGCTTCACTCCACCACTGACATCGCCCTTCGATGTTACCAAGAGGTGCCTGTCTCTCCTTATGAAATTGTGTGAATATTGGAGACTCAAGAATCACTTGTTGTAGGATTACTCCTTTCCATCAATCGTTTTCTCATGTCAGCTATTGCAATTTATTTATTTTCCCCGCAAATATTCAATCTTCCTATTTAGTCACGCGTTACGAAGTAAATCAACGCATCCATTTATTAGAATATGGGTTTATTTCCATTATTTTATTTGTTTATCTTTGTGAATTTTTTATTTATTTATTTTTTTGCACCCTCCTTTTGAAAAGGATTACGTGATGGTTGCTAAAATATACTAATATATATAATATATAATATATTATTAATATATAGTTTATATAATATATATATAAAATATATAATATATATATACTTATATATATTTTATATATATAATATATATTAGTTTGAGCTTATTTTAGAAAAAAATCAATATTTTTTTTAAAGTCAAAAAGTTTTGATATGGGTATAAAGCAATGCTCATACTGTAATAAGAATTGTTCAATTTACTATCACTATGTACTTACAGTAATATAATACAGAACTTATTTCAGTTTACTCATATATTAATAAATACAGTAGAGCAGAACCCCAGCATTCACCAATTTTTTAGTAAAATTATAGGAGTTAGGCTCTAAAAAAATTAATAACTAATAAAAATAGAATGGATTTTACAAATTGTAAGAGAGAATGTTAAAGAGTTTGAAGTGTAAGCCTGGGAAATGTACTTAATTTTTGGCTGCCAGATGATCTTGATGCAGTGAAAGTACTATTTCCCACAATATCTCACCATAATGTCTTAGAATGATACTTGTAAATAAATAATAACATATATCAATAAAAAATAATACTTATAAATGAAAGTTTTTCACATATGAATCTTTAATGTATAGTAGTCATAGGTTTAGCTTACCCTTGCAACTGTGCTGCCGACTGTGCGCCTATGTGTTCCTTCCCTTATTATTATTATCTATTTAAGCAGCTTTAATTAAAAACTAATTC
>JABUQX010090436.1:0-20926 GCA_015478945.1 Trachelipus rathkii | reverse complement strand
TAGATATGAATTTGAGCTTATTATATAATATAATTGATATTATAAAGAGGATTTTCTTACCGTTGTTACTATGGTAGTTCCGTCTTCCTATTGCTTGTAGTTGTTGTTAGTTGTTGTCATTTATAATTCTCTCTTATGTTTTTTCTATTTATTCATCTCTCTCTATTCTTCTTATTTCCTTAATTTTTATGATAAGTCTTTTAATATTCTTTTATCACTTCTTGTTGTTATTCTTTATTCTGTTTTTATTTACTCTTCATTAAATTCTCCATAAACATTTAAACTATTACATAAGCTTTTTATAAGGTCTTTTATTAAGGCTTATCAATTATTATTACTATTATTACTTAAATTATTACTTCAGTTTATTTAATCTTTATATCTTTTTATAACTTTTATCTGGCTGAAAAGGAGAAGAATGTTTATGCATTATCATTCTTTATCTGATTCTTTTTCTTCCTCGAATTTCTTTTCTTGACATCCTTTCTCCCATTCCCATCGTTTTTTAAATAATTGATTAATATATTTTTCTTTCCAAATTCTTTTGTTAATCCATCTGCTACTTGTTGTTCACCAGGAATCCAAGTAATTTCATATTTTTCCACTTCAGCTAGAATACTCTTCAATGCTGCAATGTCAATCCTTAGATTTCTGTTTTTTATAGCTGTATTTGATTCTAAGGCTTTCTTTATTGAGTGATTATCAGTTTTTACTTCAATTTTCGATGTTTCACTTGTTATCTCCTTCCATACATCTTTTATGTAATTGGCTATCTCAAGACATTTAAGCAATGCCACCATTTCTGCTTCCATCGTTGATCTTACTATTCTGTGTGCTTTCTTAGATTTCCAACTGATAACATTACTATTGTCTAAAGTAAAATCCTTTATAAATATAATATAGCCGACTTGTGTGCTTCCATCATCTATATTTCCAAAAGAAGCATCACTATAACATATTATCATTCGTTTGTTACTTATTGGTTTCATTTTTATTTCTACGTATTCATTTTTCAATTTATTAATCCTTTTTATAATTTCCTTCATATCTTTATTTGTCGCGTTATTCTTTCTAGACATTTTACTTACAAAAAATGATAAATCTGGTCTGGTATGTTGTGAAATCCAATTCAGACTCCCATTCAAAGACCTATATATTGTAATCTATTCCTTTTTTAATTTTCTTTCTTCTCTATCTGAATACTCCTCTGGTGATACTACCTTTAGTTCCTTAATGTAATTTATTTGGCTAAGAATTATTTCATTACTTTCCTTTTTTATATCAATACCAATATATGTAAACATTTTTTGTTCCTCATTACCCATTGTAAATCTTTTACTTAATTCTTTTATCATTTTCTTGTGAAACCTTTCCGATCCAGCAAACATCAAATCATCAACATGGATGCACAATATTCCTTCTAGTTGTTTACCAGACTTATAATGATAGATGGTAAAGTCGTATATATTTTGGACCATACCATGATTATTTAAAAATTCTATCATTGATAGATACCAGGCCACTGCTGCATCCTTTAATCTGTAAACTGTTTTCCTTAATTTCCATATTTTATTTGTTTCCGCTTCTGGTGGAGGTTGTAAAAAGACTTCTCTCTTCATTTCCCGACCTTGAAGGTACGCTGTCTTTACATCTAGTGTTCTAACTTGCCATTCATATGCCTTAGTGATATTCATGAAAATCTTTATAGTATCCGGAGTACATGTAGGTGCCTCTAAGTGTCCATATATTTTTTCTTCAAATCCTCTTGCCACAAGTCTTGCCTTTGTAATTGTTTTACCTTTTTTATTTTTTTCTGTTACTATCCATCTTGTGGATACTAATTTTCTGTTCTGATTATCTTTCACAATTTCTTCATATACGTTGTTATTTTTCCAACTAATTAATTCATTTTGTTTTGCATTTTCAACTTCTTCTTCAAGTAATGTTGCATAATAATTTGTAACCTCTTCTTCTTGATTACCTTGATTCTCTTCTTCAGTACTGTAACCTCTTACATCAACATCTTCTTCATTTTGGTCGTCCTCTTCACTGACATCTTCATTGATTAATGCTATTTGATCATATTCATTCAAGTTTATCCATTTAACCTTGTCATCATCCATGTCTTGGACATTATAACAAGAAGAGTACTTTTTACTTTTTGCCTTTCCAGCTCTGCTCAAAATCTTGACTATATTTTAATTAGGGGTGTACCGGAACTGAAATTTTCAGTTCCGGCCGGAACCGGAATTAGCCGGAATCACAAAAAAAATTCCGGCCGGAACCGGAATTTCTAATGAACTTTCGTTTGACTATAATGAAATGTAAAAAAAAATATTTTATATAACTTTCAACATAAAATCATACATTTAGTACAACGACACTTCATGAACACATGGAAAATCATTATCGAAGGGAATATCTGGAAGTCCAAAAATTTTAATAGTAAAAGGGAGAGTCTTGTATTTTCTAGAACAGGGGAAACAACAAAAGAGCAATAGATCCAAGCCGTGAGATAAGTGAGTTTTGAGAAGAGTTTCTCCCCAAAAAAGATTTGGCACATCAATGACCCCAAATCACCAAAAATAATGAATTTTATCGCAATGAGTAACCAGCCATTCACAGTCACTGAAGAGGAGGGATTCATAGGACTTATTGCCCATCTTCAACCAAATTATCTTATTCCTAGTAGAAAATATTTTGCAGAGAAGAAGTTAACAACTTCATACAGGAAATTATGATCAGCAGTATTCAAGAAGTTCTCTAAGGCTGATCAGATATCATTTACTACAGATATATAGAAGAGCTAAATAATTGTCAAATGAGTCATTTATTCTTTAACTGCACTCTGACTTACCAACTAGTTTAAAAAAATGTTCTGTGTACTCCATTGCAAGTATTTCCCAGGTTCTCATTCTGGAATTTAAAAATCACTATGAGTTTGAAATTACGATGAATAATTGAGGGGAAATTCCTCCTGACAAAATCCATTTGATCCTTAAACAGATGGAGCATTTATAACATAAAACTTGGGAACCTAATTAGCAGGATACACGAAGTTTTTCTGTTTATTCATAAGCTTGCAATTTGTAGATTTAAGCATCAGTTCTCAACTGATATTGCTAGTTAATAAAGAAAGGTAGGAATATTCTTCTTCGTCGTAATCATTCCAGTTTAAGCTGTAAATGAACTTAAAAGAATTACAAAGAGAATTGGATCCACATCTTTTCAAGCCACTTATCCAATTCAAATTTAATACAAGGTGGAATAGCACCTATTTGATTCTAGAAAGAATTTAATGTTTGAAAAGACCTCTGCCAGTTTATATTATAGAACATCAATCATTTAACTTTGACTGCTAATAAATGGCAAATGACTTGAAAAAAAATTCTAAGAGTTTTGCAAAAACCCCAAATGTTCTTTTTTCAATTTTTTGTGTACGGGAAACTTAAGCAAATCAATGTATATCAAATATTCTCACTATTTGAAGCTTCTCCAGCATATCTCTCAAACTCTGCAACCATTACAGCAAAGTTCAGACTTTAAAAGAAGACTGAAGAAGCATTAGAAGTTTAGATTATGAATGAAATAGAAGAGAAAGGAACACTAGACATATATCAAAACAAGATAATGTTAAATACTGCAGTAGACCCAAGATACAAACTAACTTTATTTTCTAATGAAATTAAAGAATTGAGTAGAAAATTGGATGCTTGAAAAAATATGCAAATTAATAAATGGTAGAAAAGTATTAATAGTAGTACAGTACAGAAGAAGTTTCAGCGAGAGTCATCCATCCATGTTCAGAAACGGAGCATTATCTACAATGAACTTAGATTTGCCCAAGTACCTCAAGATCATCAGGAGCATTAAGAAAAGAAATTACTGCAAAAGTTACTTAGTTGTTAAAGTTTGAAGAAAGTGAAAGTGACAGAGAGTCAGTTAGTTGTAAAAAAGGAAAAAAAAGAAAAAATCAGTGGCTCTTCAAAGGTGAAATTCTTAAAGAAATTGAAGTTTTTTTTACCAGACGAAATCAATTTCTAATCTGCGGAAAAGAAGAATTACTTAATTGGTGGAAGTGACCAAAGCTAAATTCCAAAAACATAGCAGTACTAGCCCAAAAATTACTCCCCTTTCCAGTCTCCCCCAAATATTTCAGAGAAATAATTTTCATTTTCAAAGCAGGAAATATATATTTGAGGAAAAACGTTTTAAAATATCGCCCAATACTGGTGAACAGCTTTTCTTTTACTTTACCAACATAATTCAATCTATTTTCAAAAGGGTTTAAAGAAAGTTAACTTTATATATATAGTATATATAAAATATATTATATATTATATATATATATATATATATATATATATAAAGAAAGATGTCTAATTTATAATATATTATTTCCTGTCTATATATATATATATATAGTATATATTATATATATATATATATATATATATATATATATATATATATATTATATATAACAAATTTAAATTTTGGAAATTAAATGTGAATTTAATGAGAATATCATTATTATTGCCTATATTTAAAGATATTGAGTAAACATATTAAATAATACTGTAGTAGATATTTAATACACTGTTTGAAGCTGACCACAAGGCTACTAATTATTTTTGTTAAAAGAATGCCAATGGTTATTGTTAAAAAATTTATCCATTTAAAACTTTCATCATCCAGGTCTTGGACATTATAACAAGAGTACTTTTTACTTTTTGCCTTTCCAGCTCTACTCAAAATCTTGACTCTATATATCTTAATCCATTTTCTTTATTTCTTATTTCAGAAGTTTGATATCTTTTTATTTTAATCTATCTTGAGTATCTTGTTTTTCTTTTCTATCTTTTGTTATTGTCAAATATTCTTCTTCATCATCTTTCTGATTCTGAGTCTTCATCAACAATATTGTCATGTTTTTCTTCACTTTCCTCTGATAATTCATGGTTTGTATCCTCATTTTGTCGGTAGAGGTAGATTCACACTTATTTATTCTTGTTATGTGTACTCTAGCTATTTCATGAATGTTCCCTCCATGTTTTACTATACCTGTCTTTCCTTCTTTTCCAATTACCTTTGCAGGGCCTCTCCATTCCTTTGCATTATTTCTTTTATAATAAACAGTGTCTTCTATAAGTGACTTTTCTATAGGATGTTCTCTTATTCTCTTTCTTAATGCCCTTTTTATTTTTTCTGAGGATTCCTGTTCTATATGATGTTTCTTGACTTCTGATATCGCATTCATCACATTTCTCATCATTTCATCTTCTTCTATATCATCAAACAAAGCTGGATTACTATCCCTTTCATCGACATAGTTCGGTATAACATTGTTTCTACCAAATACTAACTGATTTGGAGAATATCCATTAACATTAGTTAATTGATTCTTTGCATAGACACTCCATTTTAAGCTTTCTTCTTTACTGAATCCATCCTCTCTTAACTTATATTGACTCCTTTATTAACCCAACGTATTTTTCACCTAATCCGTTGCTAAAAGGGCTGGCTGTGCTTTTCAATACTATGTTGAATTTTGTACAGAAATATTCCATATCATTATTTTGGAATTCTCTTCCTGCATCTGACATTATTATCTTTGGTGCTCCAAAGTATGTTACCCATCTATCTAATATCTTCTCTTATAATTTCTTTTCTTGTTTTTCCACATAACCATTCAGCTTGAACATTTCTCGTTGCTGTATCTATCATAACTATAAATTTATGATTTTCTATCTCTCTATATCCATTTTTTACAGCCAAGACGAACAACTCCCTTAAGAAGAACCTCTATTAAATAATATTTATTAAAATCTCTATTCCTCAATGTAAAAACGTTAGGAGAACCTAGAGAGGAGCGTTTCGCTCCGCGATTCCACTAAAGAAAGATGTAATAAGGTATAAGTCTATTATTTATTGCATTCTCCATTTTATAAGTTGAAATATTTTTCTACTTGATCCATGAGCAAATTGCAGATGTAGCTTTAATAATTTTTCTTTTCTTACTTTTTCCATATCTATCCATCCTTCCTTAAATTGCCCATTCCAATTTCTTTTTCCTAATTCCATAAGAGTCACACAATCGTGTCCTGTTTCGTTTTCTATTATTGGTATATTGTAAATACCCATGTCCTTCAGGTGTATTAAATTCTTTTCTATATCTATTACAGCTCTTATGTTTTTTAATGTTTTCTTTCCTATCAAAAGAGGTATGTCTCCTTCAACTACATCTATTTTTATTTGAAACTCCTTTTCCTTCATCTTGCATGGTAAATTTATTTCCTTTATTATTTCATATAGTTTTGCCAAATATATGTGTACCTTCCTTTTTCCTTTGGCTTTTTGACACTTCCCTAATGTATTTCTCTGGCATATTTGATAAAATGGCTGATAGTCATATGATTCCTATTACAGATGTCAAACATCCTGAATCTATTATTCCCAGCACTTCTTCCATCAATTCACTCTTATTATTCTCTTCCACTATCTCTTTATTATAATATGTTCTCTTTGATTCACTTGAGGGTGCTTGGTTTTTTTTCTTTGTACAGCGTTTCAGAACTACCCTATGTGCAAGATGTCAATCTAGTTTTCTCTATTACTGCGTCTAACAGGTCTTCATAAGGTTGATTCTCTTAAAGTTATTAGAATTTCAAGCATATTACATTTTTTCCTCTACTTGCAAATTAGATTTCTAATAGAGCTTTTCATTGTTATTGTTTTAGGTTTTCCTTGGTGTTTTTTCTTCCAGTCTGTTAATACAGAATCATTACATGAATATTCCTCCTGTTGGTGACTCATAATATTTTCTTGATTTAACATCCCCAACTTTACTGAGTATTATTATTTTCTTTTCGATGTTGCTCATACTTAAATTTGTCTATTAATGTAAAGCAAGTTATTTCGTTCGGATATTCATCTCTGCTCTCCTTCAGTTTCAATCGTCAGGTTGTCGGAATCTGAATATTAAATCCTTTAAATTTCCAGCCTTCATTTTTATGAAACTCGCGTAATTCTTCTATTTTGGATAAACTGTATGTATCTCCGTCTTTTCTAGTATTTCTTTTATAAAGTCAAAATAATAGCTTTCACCCATTATCACTTATAAAATCTTCAAGATATGTTCTTCACTGTTCAAAAGCATTTTTTAATTTCATCTTGTATCTGCTGCTGGGTATTTTACTTTCTCATTTATTCAGTATTGGTTTTAAATATATGATTCAAATTCTCTTCATTTCATCCCTGGAGAAATCTCGTAGCTATTAGGTTTTCCTTGCTATTTCTTTCATTGTAGATGATGAATTTGAACTTATGTAATAAAATTAATTGATATATATATAAGAGGATTTTCTTAACCTTTGTTACCTTGGTAGTTCGTCTTTCCCTATTGCTGGTAGTTGTTGTATTTTAATGCACTCTCTTATGCTTTTTTCTATTTATTCATCTCTTCTTTTCTCAATTTCCTTAAGTCTTTATGATAAGTCTTTCATCTTCTTTTATCTCTTTTGTTGTTATTCTTTATCTGTTGTTCTTGAAGTCTCTATTAACAATTTATCTATAATTAAATGGCTGAATTACAATTAGTTTTTTTATAATGTCCTTTTTTTTTTAAGAGATAATTTAAGATTAATAATTAATTATCTTTAATTACCTTTATTATCTTTAATTATCTTTAAGAAATTTATTTCTCGAAAGGTATAAAGAATGATATATAATATATATATATATATAGTATATATATATATATATATATATATAATATACTATATATATAATATATTATATACTATATATATATAGTATATATATATTATGATATATAATAATATAATAATATATAATATTATAATTATATCGTCTCTGTGGGCGCAGTGGCTGAGTGGTGCGTTGTTGCACGCTTAGGGTCGTAGAGTTCGGTCCTCGGTCAAACGGGAATTTGTACTTTCGAACTAGTCACCAGGACGGACAAGAAAAAAATGCCGTTTGTAGGAGAGTTTCTATTAATTAATTACAGTTTAGGCGGATTAGTGTATTAATTCACACTAAATCTCAATACCCTCACTCACTATCCCATAGCCAACAACATACAACGGGTACAACCTTAATTACACATACAGGGACACCTTTAACATTCCTTATTAGCTCACGCCACAGAGTCTGTGAGTCCTGAGCCTGCCATGCCACCGTATTGGCTGGTGAACTTCTTGACTTGGCAGACTGAAGGGCTGGGGTTACTATCACCCTGATAATTGTGCACCTTTCCATTTGTATGGGCCACTGGTCGGGAAAACATAAAAGTGTAACCTTTACCCCGATTGTCGTGGTAAAATAAATTTAAAATAAAATAAAATATCAGTACTATATATATATATATATATATATATATATATACTTATAATATATATTATATATATAATATATATATATATAATATATTATATATCTATTAATATAATATATATATTAATATATACTATATTATATTATATATAGTGTGTGAAAATTAATTTTTTTAATTACATGCAGTTAAAAAAGGACAGATTGCCCTGTCCATATACATTACTATTTGATTATAAATTGAAGAATTTGAAGACAGTGATTCGATAGTAATAAATCCACCAAGAAAAAGTTTGGATTCCTAATCTTTTTACTTAGAGCTGTGTCACCGTAGTTATAGTTTCCTATTGGTAAATAATCTTAAATTGGTCGGTGATGAAATTAAAATGCATCGTTATTGGCTCGTATTCTTAAATAGATGAGAATTCACAGTTTAATACATTAATACAATCTAGAAGCACAATACCTGGTTTGCATGAGCCGCATTTATTTTCCTTTCTGGAGTTATGGGATTTATTTTACGATTTGCTTGAAAAAAGGAATTAGATTTATAGAATTTTAGAGCTTCACCAAATATTTTTTTTTTTCAGATCTTAGGATAGAGTGAAGTCAAAAAATTTCCAAGAGGGTGGAGTAGTTGAGAGAGTAATTTTTTAAAGAGGGTGAAGTTGGAGTAGAAAAATTTTGAACCTACTCCACAACCCTGGAATGAACCCAATGTTATTATCAGAGAATACATAGGTTATTCAATTATTTGTTTTCTCAAACCTTATTATATATTTAAGTTTATTCAGCTTTGGTATGCATAAGTTAAAAGGACTGATAAAACTACATTTGAACAATCAAAAATGGATTCCTGCACCAATTACAGTTTACACAAACAGTTTCCTTTTAAATTATGCTAAACTACTATGCATTTTATCAGACAGTTTACTCCCAGAAACGTGAATGACTGACTGTGGTTAAGCAAACTGAAGAATGTCGAGTGGTGCTGACGATTGTAGTGGTATATTGAGTTTTTAAAGTACTTGCAGAACACCAGGGAATTGCCGTAGGGATTCCAATGAAGATTTCTACTCGGCAAAATATTTAAGAACTTTCTTTCTTTCTTTCTTTCTTCACCTAACCTTATTTTCCCAAGATTGGGAGTAAGGAGCGCTACAAGCATCGGAAAAGAAAAGCAGTAGGAGAGTATGACAAATGTCGAAAAGAAAGCCAGCCCAGCCTCCGCCCCTCTGTACCATTAATTAGTGAAAGCTCGTCACAGACAGAAAATCCACCTAAAGCTTCATGGAACCGCGACGGACCCTCACTATGGTAAATCGTCAATGAGGTTCATCCCTTGGCTAAGGTGGGCTACAACCATATTACAACAGCCGCCATTCTCTCCTATCGTACACCTTTGTTCTCGCCTCTACCAAACTCCACATTTTCTCTCCTTCAGACATTCGTTCACCGACTCAATCCACTTTCTCTTGATTATCTAACCGGTCAGTTCCTTCCACTCTCCACACTATACATCCAGCAACAACCGACTATCATTCATCCTTTCACGTGACCAAACCATTTCTTTTACTTTCCATTTATTCTCTCATTACCCCTTTCTTCCCTCACACACAACTCTCTAATACGTTCATTCCTTATTTTATTAATTCTCCTCACATGCTGCTAAGATTGTCCATCTGAACACATTGAACTTTAGATCTAATATTTCATTCCACAACATAGTTTTATACCTTAGCTAGGTAACAACATACCCTCATGGACTCTAGCGCACTCAAGACTTGATTAACATTTCACCAACGATTTAATTGCCAGCAACCTTCCTGCCATTCTAGCTTTCCTACTACACTCCTGCATCATCAGTTCCCTTCTCATCAACACATACCTAAATATTTAAACTCAAGACACTTTATCAGCTGCTCACCATCTAACATAACTTCACTGAGGGGCTGTCCTCACTCACAACCATAACCTTACTCTTACATCTACGTTTACTTTCAAACCTCCTTTTACATACCCTGCCAAATCTCTCTACCAATCCTCTCAAACTCTCTTCAGATTCGCCACACAGAACCAAATCATCCGCATATAATAGAACTTTCATTTCAGTAAAATCTTCAATGTTAGTCGTGAGTGGTAGTTGATACTTCATAATCAAAAAAGTAATCGGTACAACTGTCTCCTTTACTGACCCAATCCATTTTTTCAAAGTGTCAGCTGGTCGATTTAACACACTCCACCTATGCATCAGCTTAAATCTTTGACAATCATCCATCACTTTCAGTACTATTAACCATCTCTATAACTTCTCATTGTATTCTTTCATTTACCGCTTTTCTTCACACCACATAACTCTAATGTGTTCATTCCTCATTTATCATTCTCACACCTAACACGCCCCTAAGATTGTCCATCTGAACACATTGTACTTTAGATCTATAAATCTTATTCCAAACCATAGTTTCACTACTATATATTCACACAGGTAAAAACATACCGGCCGCACGCAAAACTCTAGTGCCCTCAAGACTTGGTTCCTTTACATCCACCAGGTTAATTGCACCATCCACCCTTCTGCCATTCAACTTTCCTACTACCTCTGCATCATCCGTTCCCTTTTCATCCTACATATATCCTAAATATTTAAACTCTGATACTTGTTCCAATTGTTCACCATCTAGCATAGCTTAACACCGCGGCCCCCCTCACTCATTACCATAATCTTGCTCTAATCTACATTTACTTTCAAACCCCCTCCTTTTACACACCTTGCCAAACTCCTATACCAATCCTCTCAAACTCTTCAGAGTCGCCACAAAACCAAATCATCCGCATATAATAAATAGGGCTTCTTCCACTCTCTTCCGTTCTCCATTCTAATACCTTCCCCTGCCACTTCTATGCTTCTAATTTTTTATAACTCAATCCATATACAAATTGAATAACCAAGGAGATATAATACATCCTTGCGTCACTCCGCTATTAATGTTAAACCAATCGGCACAAGTCTAGATTAGGAGGCGTTTTTCAAATCAATTGAAAATGCCCTATAAGTTCTTAGGTTAGGTTAGGTTACTCTTTATAATCTACATTTCACCCTTAAAATTATTAATTTTTTTTTATCCTTTTCGCGATCAATTTATTTCAATTATATTATTATTATTTGCTTGCTATATAGGTTATAGTTATGTGAACTTAACATAAAAAGTATTTATGTTATTCATATTAACAATTTAGTATTAATAAGGTCTTAACGTTAGCAATTGGTCTTAAATATAATTATTATTATAGATATTATGATCAATTGTACATAAAAAAAATTGTAACTTGCAATCATCTGATTAATTTCGTTAATCATTAATTGCAAAAATTAACAGGTAAAGTTATATAAACTCGACACATTTGTGATGGTTTATTATACTCGCCAAAATTCTTTCTTTTTTCATTTCATGATTAGCTATCTGACAAAATTTATTTTTTTATACAATATGTCGAGGTCATTTGGGAGATCAATTCTTTTCTTACCCTTTCAATCGTGTTTGAAATTGTATGTTATTGTTATTAGGAAAGATTACCAAGGGCTCATACAAAAATATTGCACAACAGTTTATCTCTCTCTCTCTCTCTCTCTCTCTCTCTCTCTCTCTCTCTATATATATATATATATATATATATATATGTATTTATAAAAAAATGTATATATATATATATATATATATATATATATATATATATATATATATATATGTATAATATATATATATATATTCGTACTTAAAGGAGTGAGGGTGGCTTCATCCTCTGCACTGTAACATTTTGACCTTTTTTTCATTTGGCTAGCAAAACAATTTCCGAGCGTTAGGTCGTGTGCACGTTAGGGGGTAGTTGTGATTCGGATAAATGTATAGGTGTTTGGTGGAGGCTAGTGTTGCAACTAGCCATTGAATATAATATCATTTATAACACCCATGATTTCTGTTTCCATATTCCACTATATATATATATATATATATATTATATATATATATATATATACTATCTATATATATATATATATATAACAATAACATATATATATATAACTATATATATATATAGTTTTAATTAAAGCATGTACATACATAATACTACAGAAACAAAAAGGCGAAATATATATCACCATGAAATATTTTAGTAACGAACAAAACGCCAGATATATAATTTAATAACTTTTTTGCAAAGTAAAATATGTCAAAATTTTTCACATACGCCACAGATTTTAAATAGCATAGTAATTTGACCATATTATCATTTTTGAGTGCTGCGCTCAGATATCGGAAAATGTGTGTACCAATACCAAAATGAAAAACGCCTTCCCACACATAGGTACTTGTGCCATTCCATGGTAGTCAAAGTGTTAAAATTTTAAATATTTCCTCGTGTGATGTTCAGTTAGTGCTTTAGCGCACAACAAAAAAATTTTGTCTTTTAATATAACTAGTCAGATATAAAAAGAGCTGATTGAGTATCTGATCATTCGTTGGTGGGGAAAATTAGCTAGGGTGATTGTTTGATAAAGATTATTAATTCTCTAAACCTAGTTTTAACGTAGTCAAACGTTTTCTCACAAATAGATCTGTAGTATTTTCTTTCACAAGGTGGGTAAAAAGGGACCTCTTCTCATTATGGCTGTACAAAGCCAAGAGCTTTAACTTGAAGAAAAACAAGATCATCAACTGCTACCATTTCTGCAATATTACTATCTATTTTTTGAGTTTATCAATGTTAGTGTCTCTTTTTTTTTTTTTTGTGTGCAATTTCTTTACAAGTGTTCTTAAAATAAGAAAGTGTTGGAGATCCCTCTCTTAACTCGTTTTCTTTTCCTCTTTGCTCAAGGTCTTGCATTATTCCCTATGAAAGGTTCACACTTTGCGATGTTATTTGAGAAAAAAAGTAACTCCAAACCACAGTGGCTGATGACACCATTGGTCCATTACATAAAATGTTTCAACATTTTTCATGAAAAAAAATGATCTCGTAAGTGTGCATATACTTTTAAACCTACAAGTCTAGCAATATATTATCAGTAAGTTGTCAAGATTTCGAGTTGGATGGCACAGAAAAAATCGGGATTTTTTTTTATTTGTGTGTATATTTTTTGTATATTTAAATGATTTAACTTCAATAGGAGTAAAAAAAAAATAAAATAAAACTATATATACTATGAAGTTTTTAATATATTTTAATTGAATGGGAGTCTCGATAGACCAGCTGCAGCGCCTAGACCCTATTTTATGAATGTTTACAGCTAACCAAAGTAAAAAATTTAGTAAAAGTACAAATTTGTTTTATTTCACAGTTACTTACCTTTCCTGATTTTCCATTTTTTTATTTATATAGAATGAATAAATCGCTTAAAAAATAATACTATATCGAACTTTAAAAAAAATTTGTTTACAAGTTAAATTTCGCGTGACGTCAGGAATCTGAAAAAAAAAAATGAATTGAATGAGAGTCCCTATAGGCTCATCTGCCAGCTGCAGCGCCTATGCCCTATTTTATGAATGTTTATAGCTAACCAAAGTAAAATTTTGTATAAACAAATTTATTTTTATTTCGCAGTTACTTGCCCTCCCTGATTTTCCATTTTGATTTATATAGAATGAATAAATCACCTAAAAAATAATACTATACCGAACTTGAAAAAAAAATTGTTTACAAATTATATTTCGCGTGACGTCACGAATCTAAAATTGTAAAAAAAAATAAATAAAAAGTTCCAACGACCAATTTATATTCACATAGGTCCATGTTCAAGGGCGATTTTTTTTAATATTCGCGAATGGGAATTAATTTTTTTTAATATTCAGGAATACGAATATTGAAAAACAGAACGAATATTCGCATGCGGGATTGGGAATATTGATATTCAGTCCATCTCTACCACAAATGCAAACTAACACAAATGTGAATAATCTAATTTTACTACAATGAGCAAACAATGTATATAAACGATATTACGTTATATTTAACTACATTATATATAAATTCTGTTCAACTCTGTATATTAAAAATGTTTAATTTACAGTTTTTTCATTCTTTCATAAATCGGTGTTCATTAAAATTTGCAGAAATGGCTTAAACTTATAATTCTTTGAGTTTAATTTTAAATATGTATGTTAAAAATGTTTATATGTATAAGGAACGCGATTCACCATAGTATATTAATATACAAATTATCTATGACGTCTCCCTTTTACTTTAGCTAATTTGCTAATAGGTTTTTTAGCCATTCTGCCTGGGCGCTATCGCCTTTGGCCGATGTGATCTATAGAGTTTTTTTTGATTATTCTAGTTGAGGGTTCTAAGTGGCATATTTGTTGTATAGGATTATAAGCATCAAAGAAACTTTTGATTTATGTGTTGTTTTTGTTTTTCTTTAAACAGTGTTGTGTTGTAGAGTTTTGCTGTGTAAATATTTTTATAACTTAAGAAAATTTCATTTACATACCTGTCCTAGTAAGCAGTAGAGTCAGTAAATTCAAGGGTAGAGTCTAAGCTTAACCTCATCGGCGAGTCCACGACCCTCTTCTGATTCCCTTGGCGCACGTGGATCTTTGATGCTTTTTATGATCTATGATCTATTGATCATATTGGGGATCCAAGGCTTTAAAAGACTAAGTAAGGATTTTTTTCATGTTTGTACATAGCCGCTATTAAGGTGCAGTAGTAAGTCAGTAAAATCTAGTGGAAATTTCAGGTTAAATCAGACTTGTCCTTCCCAGACACGCTTCCTACCCTTCATGTAGCTATTGATCTATTGATCTGTATATTCATGTCATTTCATTTTGAATCTATTGATTCAAGTCATTATTTGTGTGGTGTATAAAGCATAATAGCGTTTGTTGTTGCATTTATTGTTGTTGTTGCTGTTCTTTAAAGCATTTTGGTTTAAGTTTGCTTGGTGAAAGGTAGGTATTAACTTAAAAAAATTTGGCATTTCATTATTCCTCTAAAGGTCAGTATAAGTCAGGTAATTCAACTGTCTTCTTTGCGTGCTATTAGCCTTCCTTACCGCTTCCAGTGATCATTGATGCTAGTTGTAATCTATTGATTCTGATGTGTATTCTATTGGATCTTAGTTGATTGCAAGTCATTATTTTTGGGGCTCGTCAGTATATAAGGATGATTCCATTTTAAATCTTCTACATCTTCAAAGATTTTTCAGGTGAAATTTGTTGGTTTATTGTTATTTCCTTGCCATTTGATGTAGTTGGGTCAAGACTACGATTTAATCTGTGTTAACATATAATTTTTTAGCACAAAGATAATATTTTACATTCATTGAAAACAGTCTATAATACATATTGTAATAAATACATATTCATGGGAAATAAATTCAGTATACACCACATAAATTAACGAAACTGGATAGGGTTGTACAGGGAAAATCGAGTAAGGTCTTAACAATTGAACCTTTATTTATTTTTTAAAATTTAGATGTTACGGTAATCTTAGTAAAACATAAAATCTAAATGCAGGGAGTCAAGGAAATATACAACAATTTATTTTGTTATTCTTATACATCTCGGCTATCTCAGTGAACCATAGCTCGATGATCATTTCGCGAATGAGTAAGTGTTGAAAGGATAAGTCTCAGAGTCGGTTTCCAATTTCACAGAGCGAGTTCATTAGCACGTCGAGGAGGACATCCTTAAGAGATTGTTGGCTTCTTTTCGTGGTTATAAGGCATTTAATAGTGGTTCTGGTCTGGTCATTGGTCCATCTTTATGATATTCAAAAATTAATTTCGGTACTCTGTAATCTCGATGATTTGAGGATGTTTCCAATTACACGCAGAAGGCTGAGGATCGAGGTGATGTCCAACTTTGTCCGTAAGATTTTTGGAGGATCATTAACCCTAAGTTGCCTTGTTGTGCTTAGGGATATGTGAGAATGATGGGTAGTTCAATACTGAAGAGGCTGAAACGATCAGCTGTGGAGATCGGTTAAGGCATTATAAAGTTTTTATTCTTGTTTTCAGCAATAATGTCTTGAGATCAATCACCTGGTACCGTTATCTGGCTGCATTAGATATCAGGTATTTGGCAAGATGTGTAAAGTCGTAAAAATGTGGATCGGCGATTACGTGATTGAAGAATGTGAGCCTTTCGTGTATAATCATTACTCATTAATTCACGTTAGTCCTTGCAGTGGTTGACTCTTACTTCACATGCAAACTGATCCTTCGTAAGTACCGTTAAATGTGGGTAAATGTTTAATAGGTGCTGATTGACTTTTCCTCATAGTGTTCCGGAGTGCAGTAAGGCATTCGTGTTCAGGCATATTCTCTTATTATTTTCACGCTCTGTGGTAAGCTGGTCTTCATTGACGATTTGTTTAGGTATGGTGAGATACTCGAGGTGAATCTTCTGTTGGGTAAAGGGTGTGAAAAAGGGTTTTAGTCTTCAATATTCTCCCTTTGATTTGATATTTTGCTGTATCAGTCAGAAGAGAGAATTGTCTCGATTTCCATATGTTTTGAAATGGGTAGAGTGTAGATTGGCAGCTTTAACGTACATAATGATATTGACTTGTCATTTTTCTTTCAGTTACTTTGAAAATGAGGTTTGCAGCGTAGTGTGTGGTCTGTAGCGTTGCTTTGGAAAACAATGGAAGAGGTGTGCGCATAATTGAGGGTAGATTGTCTAGTTGAAGACTGTATGCGGGTGTTGCCACTGATGGGTGAATATATGGTCTTTCCGTTGGAGAGAAATATATCTACGGGCGTATTATCCGGTCCATTTAATATTTTGTGAAGGGTGTTATCTTTTAGATTTACGCGTTCAATTGTGCCCTATGTTTCTCTATGGCATCTTTTAAATTGTATAGTTATTCCACATGGATTGTAAATCGGGTTACTGTTTTAGCATCACTGTGAATTAATTTATGGTAAGAGTTTCGTATGTAGATTCTTGGTATGGGTAAGCTTGCAGTCTGTATGTCTTCCTAGAAGATGTTTCATTTAAAAACACTCTCTAGTTGATTTAAACACGTATACGGGAAATTTGTCTCGGTGGATACTATGTTGTCGGTTCCTGTGAGATTTGAACATCTTTCGTTTTAACTAACTTAGTTTTTCAGATATAAAAACACATTCGAGAGGATCTAAGATATTGGTCGAAAGTGCCGGGGGTATGTTGAATTGCGAGAGGGGTAATCTCGTATTTTGTGATTGTTGCGTGATACGGGGTTAGAGGGTACTAATGAAATATTGGGATGTGCACGGTCACACATTGATCTGTGTGGATTCGACAGAATAGAGTGCCATATTCGGCTCTTAGTCATCAGTCGGGTTTGGGCTGGGGGGGGAAAAAAGGGGAAGATTTTTTTTGTGGAGGAAGAATAATTGCGCCGGCCCCCCGCAAATAAAAGATCTTGCTAACTTAATAGCCATATCGCTTGGAACGTATAATGGGAGGAGACGATATGTTTAAGACATGTGTGCCTTATAAGCCGGGAAATTAGATGCATCTTATTATTATTTGTATGGTAAAGTAATAGTTACCTATCTGTCTATTCACTTGAATATTAGAGAGCGGAAACAGCGATGCATTATGGACACTTTTTTGGCTTTTAGTTGGTTTGCTTTTATTTATTTGTCCTTCTTTTGAAGCGATGGGTTTTTTTACGACTACCTAGCACCTTTTGACCAGTGTTCTATTTCGGTTTATCGGTCGTATTTTTTCGGGTTTAAGCATCGTCTATTCATTGTCTATCTGAAGGGACATGCGCGTAGTCGGACTGTTTGTAGCAGGCTACTAACGAGGTCGACACCCCTAGATATTCCTGGGGAGTTGTGTGTTATGGTTCCTCGTTCGGCTGCTTTTTTAGGCGATGTATTGTAACTCTTTCCTGATTTTAAAACAATTGAGGGATAGGCTGGTACGGTTTCTGAACAGCGAAGCAAAAATCCTGCCTATAAGTCGCGTATCGCCCGTCTTGGCATTCTTGGAGATATCCCCTGAGGAGGACTCTTCTAATTTCCAATTAGGTTAATTATTATTATTTTTGAACTTGACTGGGAGCTATCTGTTCTATGTGTTTAGCTTTAGGCGACACTGGCTGTCCCAACCTGGTGATGGGTATGGATTGACCTTTCCACGTCTTCTACGATAAATACGGAGTAGTCGTACTCAGTTGGGCCTGTACTGCGAACTGGTAAGCTAGGGTGGACATTGAGGGAAAGCTTATAACTTGTAAGCGTACCTTTAGGGAAAAATGAACTACTCTTTGAACAAAGGTAGGCTTTAGGTATTCGTCCTACATATGCTGATGTGGTCTCATAAATAGTCTGTATGAAACATAGGCCATGGGAAGCCGGTGGATGCTTGGAAACATCTTAGGAGAGGGTATTGCATGACATAAAGTGTAAGGGTGATACTCCCAGTGGCATTTTTGAGAGCATTAGGCGTCTTTCCTCGTGTGTGGTATGAGTGAACGTATTAGAATCCTTTTAGAGGAGTGGTTGGTTGTCGGTTATTGGTGCTCATATTGAGGGTCTTGCTGTGAGTGTGTATGACATTATGTGGGAAACTAGGGCTGGCAGAATGGCGAAAATATAAATAAACTTCTATCTGTCCAGGTTCGAACATGGAGATTTGAGATTTTTAAGGGTGGATTAATCGCGTTAATGGGTCTTTCGGTGTAAGCGGATTTATTAACAAGGGAAACACTAAGATTTCTGTTTAGCATAACGACTTTGGCTTTCAAATTTTTGTGTTAAGGCCATTACACATCAGTGGAGACTCGATTTGTTAGAAGGGACCTGCCGAGTTAAGTTGAAATACTGTTTGCTATAGAAAATTGTTTTTTTGTTTTCACGTAGTGGTATGGCGGATATATGTCCATATTAGCTTTACTACTTTTTAATATACAGTTTTTGTAACAGTATGGGTCAAGGTGCGCTTCTAAATATTATATAATGCCGTAGGGGGACTCTAATATATTTCCAACAGATGCGTCAAGAAAAAATGTCAACTCTGACTTTGCTTCATATTATTTCTCGTTTCGAAAGTTTATAGGGTTCAATTATAATTGGGTTTTGTGATAGTGTCCTGGATATTTTTAATTTTCCGGAATATTAGGTCCAGTAGATATGCCAATGTAATGGCTTGAGTTTCAATAGATAATGATCTTCAGCTGCTCGCAATGTTCTACAATGTTAACTGATCAATGTGTTTCTTAACTTCACTAGGCATTTTATATAACTATTAAACTTCGGGCTGATTACTCTAGCCCATTGGTTGCCAAGATTACCTGTTTAGTTGTTTTCCTTTCCCTTGTTAGATCTGCTAATATTGGTTGTTTCTATTTTTGATTACTCGTGCTTCTGAGGTGATCTAAAGCCGTGATTTTCTGTATTGTCTTGTTTAGTAGGAAGACCCTCCTTTTATTTTTCAGGACGGGCATCTAAGTCCTTCTAGATTAGTATAGATTTTTAATTCCTCATTCTCGGTTCTGGGGAATTTCGGTCTGTACGGAGTCTACTTTTAAAAACTTGGGTCTCTTGAATTCTGCTATCTTGCCTGCGTCTTGTTACTCTCTGTTTTCGCTTCTGAATTTTTCATAATCTGTATGCTAGTGACTTACTTGTCTCTACGTGAAGTTCTCCCTACTTGTATTATATCGCATGTGTTTATGCTTTTTAATTTTTCCTGTACAGGAGACTAGTGTTAACTGAGGGTTTTGTCCTTACTCATCTCTTGAGAGGGGTATTCTTATAGTGTTCTATTGATATAGTTACCTCGTATTATGAGGAATATAGCAAAGGTTCCTTGGCAGGTATATTCTGATGATATTTAAATGTTATTTCATTGTTGCGTGAAATACCGTGAGGGATCGCATTCTGTTTCTTTATAGTTTTGTTGTTCTCTTTCCACTATTGGCGAGTGCTTTTATTGAACTGGAGTGACGTAGTGTAGTACCGTTCTATGGGTGTCGATGGACTTGCGTGTAACTATGTCTGGTGTGATGAACTCTTTTGGCTAGTATAATTCTGATAACTCTTTATCTGGTCCACAGATCATTGTTGAGGATATATTCTTATTTATCTCTCGGGATTTATAATTTCTCTAATACGACCGGTGCCATTCAGTCTTTGACTTTTTATTATTGCCTTTATTGAATGCCCTTAAACCACTAAGTGACGCGGTGGGAATATACAGGTCTATGTCACTAAAAGAGAAATGGTAGGTTGAATACGCTGGTTTTCCGTCAGTTGGGTAAGTATTGTTATTATTTTTTGTCGATTTATCAGGTCAAATCGTATAAATGCCTTAGATCGTTATCTGTGAATGGGTTTGGGTCTATAGTTGTTTTCCGTTGTGGTTGGAAATGTTGGTTTTTTGCGTATAGGTTTTGGATGTATGAGTAAGAGCGTATCTCTTCTCTTCTTAAATATTTATTTTCAATTTATTTTGTGTATTATCATGGGTGGAGTAACTTTGATAGCGTTACAGCCTGAGATAAAGTTCCGCGTCGTAACTGCTTAAGGTTTGTGTCCACATGCTAAAGTAATATTTATCTGGAG
>JABUQX010090435.1:0-33813 GCA_015478945.1 Trachelipus rathkii | reverse complement strand
ATTGTTCAAGATTGTTCAATTAATTGCAACCCTTTTAACCGACTTCCATGTACTCTTTTCTCCAAGATCTTGTTGTTACCATTACATATTAATACATAACACATGTATAATTCCTTACCATTCTGTCACATCCACTGTTGGTTTCGTCCTCCCCTATTTCTTTCTCGGAACATAAAAACGCTTTCTTAGGCATCTTACATTCAATTTTAAGCACGTGTCATACTTCTCGTACCCTTTGATTTGTCTTCCCACCAAACATCTCTGTTGCTGCAAATTTTTCTTATCCTTGCATTTATAATCCTTTTCTTTACCCGACAGATATCTTGTAATACTTTCGTTTCCAAAACCTTAACCTTTTTATTCATCTTAGAATTTGTCTACATCTCACATATTCAGAATTGGAGACGAAATTTCAGTTCAAAAAAATGTAATTTCTCTTTCCTAGATAAATATAATTTTTTCCATATTTCATAACACTCTTTCATCACCCTCCGCAACCCTAAGCACAATGTCTTCTTCCATCACTCCGAAAGTTCCAATATCCATTCCTAAGTACATAAAAACTATAATTTCTGTTAAGGTTTCCCCATTCACATCATGCATATTACGCAATTTAAAACTTTCATCCTTTTTTTTTTTTTGGGGGGGTGTTGTATCAATTTTCATAGCTTTACTTTTAGTAGGATTAATTTGTTAATTCTTTTTCTAGCCATACTCTTTCAAACTCTTACATCAAATAACGAACTTCTATTTAGAATCTCTCAAGTATAAGGAATTGACAGCATATGATAGTACGCTTATTTTCCATTTATCCACATGTGGATGTTTATCAGCTTCTTTACCACTACTATTCATATCCCTAACTACGCTATCTACGAGTATAAAGATATTAAACAATCATGGAGAAAGAACACACCCTTGTCTTTAACCTTCTCCTACTTTAAGCTACTTCCTTCTTTCCTTCTGATCCTAACGCATGAACTACTATTACTCTAAAACGCTTTAATTGCATTTAACAGCAATCCTTTAACTCCATAATCTTGCAATACTCTCCACAACTTCCCTCTTTGAACTCTGTTATATGACTTTTCTAAATCAAAGAAGCACACAAAAACGTCTTTCTTTTCTCGAGTATATCTCCGCCAATATTTTCAAGGTAAAATACTTGATCCACAAAATCCTCAACATCCCATAAACCACATTGTTCTTGTCCAATCTGATTACACTGGATAACAAATTTTCATATCTTTTATATCGTCAGCAAAGGCACCCCTTTCTGATGCATTTTTGCCTGCTGATTTCGCAAATGGCCCTGAAATCGTCGAATTGGTTTGCGTTTTCAAGATATTGTGTTAATAATCAAATTAAAAATGGCCAAAATATATCTTACTTCTACGTGCATTGTAATGAGCAGACTCACAGCTATTTCCTATTGGTCTGTCTATTATAATCTGACTGTGTAGTGTCTCTTATCACTGACCAGCACAAATCAGCCAGCTTTGATGGATTCCGCTTTCCCTAGTAATGTTTTTTAAAGAACTAAAATCTGTTGGTGAGAACGTTAACTCATGTTAGTCACTGACATCACCGTGGTCTGCAGGGTAAAAATCAAAAAGGGAATGGAGGAATAGAACATTCAGGGACATGTTTAAATCCTATTCTTTGATATGCTCTCTGCATATTTTAAACCAATTCACGTGCGTTTGAAGCTTCATTATTTGCAAGCAAATTTATCAACACTGAGCTGAATAAGACCCAAGATTCTTTCTCTGCTACAACCAAAGGTGTCTTAAAATTTTCACCATTTATAAGATTTGGTCTATGTGGGTCAACAAATAAGCCTTCTTTATTCTTACTTTACTGAGTCTAGAAAGCTTATTGAAAAGAAACGTAAGTGCCTGTCCATCTTTGTTGAGAGCCTTACCAAAATTTTTCACGAGCACTAATTATTTCTTAAACATAATTAATCTTAAACGTTTTTAACTTTTAATTAATCTTCGAGTAGATTAAGCCTTTATTTCCTTTCTCTTCCTATCAAGCCCGTCTTGTCTTAGGATCAACAGTAGTTTGGAAGCAGCTAAAAATATAGCTTTCTTTTTTCCCTTCTGTTTATCTCTTACTTTCTTTCCTATCTTCAAAAGTAAACTTGAAAAAACACTGTCACTCGAGTTTAACTTTTAATCTTTGATAAATAACATCAAATTTTTTCACACGGATATTATTAGTCTGGGAAATTGCGTAACACAATATTAAATTTCTTTTTCTTTTACACATTACACAAAAGAAAAATCGTTAATCTTAAATTTTTCGCAATTTTCATTCATATCGATATCGTTATAAATAATCGATAATCGCACCCAAGATATCGTACTTAATATATAGCAAAATTTTAGTTAATTAAGTATCGAAAATCCCTACCTTAGCTAATCATTGTAACGTAATGAAATTTTACTAATTTCATTTGTCACTTAAACTTATCCTGGTTTAATAATAATAATAATAATAATTAATAATATTATAATAATAATAATAAATAATAATAATAATAGATAATAATATAATAATAAATAATAATAAATAATAATAATAATAATAATAATAATAATAATAATAATAATAATAATAATAATAATAATAATAATAATAATAATAATAATAATAATAATAATAATAATAATAATAATAATAATAATAATAATAAATAATAATAATAATAATAAAATTAATAATAAATAATAATAATAAGAATTAATAATAATAAAATAATAATAATATAATAATAATAATAATAATAATAATAAGTAATTAAGTATATCATAATTATAATTTAATGACAATGTAATGTTAACAGGTAATCGTAAAAGTTGACTAATATATAGATAATAATTAATAATATAATAATAATATAATAATATCAATAATTAACTGAAATAATTAAAATATAATTTATTATAATGGAAGTGATATAAATAAATAATAATACTATTATAATCATAAAATAATAAATTAATCAAAAATAAATAATAATAAATAAATAATTAATAATAATAAAATAAATAAATAAAATAAAAATAATAATAATACTCACTATAATAATTAATAAATCGATTAACATAATAATAACATAATATTAATAATATAATATACTCTAATAATATAATAAGTTAATAATTAATATAATATTGAATTAAGAATTAATAAGATGAGAATAATTATATTTGCAATACACCCAGATTGATATGTAAATAATAATTGAATAATAAATATAATATTAATAAATAGGAACTTATTAAAGTAAAAAAAATAAAGTTAATAGAAAGAGAAAATTCTAGTAAAAACAATAGAAAATGCTAATAGAAATAAAAATATACAAAAGAATAAATAGATGAGTATTTTCCTAAATTTCATCATGCGAGAATTATTTTAATAAACATATAATAATAATATATTAAATTTAATAATAAATATCAATATATCATTTTAACATATGAATCTTAGAATTTACATACAAGCATTATTGCTAATCACTAAGTACTCTTTAACATTTATTTTCTATTCAAGTATGTTTTTTTACTTAGGTATTTGTTGATTCTAATTCTGATATTACTATATAATCAGTCATTTGTCAGTTTATAAAGAATTTGATTAATTTTATATTAAATTATTATCCTCACTACACTTACTACTCACTACTACTTACTTACTATACCTGCGATGACTAGTAGATGAAGCTATAACATCTACTACTACTACTACCTGAATCTTAATATTTCTCTACCCAAGTGATCGCCCGACTATAGTAGTGCCTCGACTCGTATCTGTATTAAATACATCTATCAAAAATTTCCAATTACAGGGTACTTTTCCCATATACAGGATAGCTTCTCAAAGTAAATAACTAAAGCGGTAGTTCTCTCCCGAATCCTGTCAGCCATAGCTCGAAAACTATAATAAAACTACGAGAGTAATGGTCTCCGCATTACACAGTAGTGGAGTAGTGCCACGGGTACCCTTAAGTATATTTTTTTTGATTTCCTTTGTGTGATGCGTTTGATCAACAGGGTGGCTCGTTCATAATAAATATTTAAATATACTTACTTTACCCAGAGATATGATCTTACATATCTCTAATAAAATATATATATTATATTTTTTTTTTTAGTTATAAGTTCATCCTCATATATATAATTCCATTTTCTTACGTTTAATAAATTTAATTTTTATTAGATTGGTTCATCTCTAAAATTTTATAAATTTTATAAGGTATTACAGAAATGAATTGCCTGATCGCTAAATTGATAATATAAATAAAATTTATTTTTTTTAGTTCCGTTAATTATATAATAGTATATTTTATATATATTCGTAATATATATATATTAATTATATATTTTATTTTTTTTTTCTATATATATATAGTATCAAGTACATTAATATTTTCCTATAAATAATATACATATATTTACTAATCATATCTTGTAATCCGTGAACTTTATCGTGTATTTTTTACCTCCTTATCATAAAAATACTATATAGATATATATATAATATATTATATATATAATATAATAGTGATGTTTATATAATATAGTATGATCTAAATCCCAAGCTACCCTATCCTACTGAATGTAATAGGTATATATAAAAATATATATATATATTAGATCTTTTATATATTTACTCTATATGATAGACTAAAGTATATAGAGATATATATATATATAAGGGTTTAAATTATCTTATATATATAGTATATAATATATGTCATATATATATATTATATATGAGGCATCGAGTAGTTATCACCTCCCTACTATAGGTATTACTATATTATATTCCTATATATATATATATTATATTATATAGGTTTCATACTTATAATATACGTAATAATATAATGACGTGACTTTCCGTAATTATACCATATAAATATACAACTCATACTTCATACTGAATATTCCAAACGGTCACAAGTATTATTATTCCTATATATAAACAGAAAGGAGACTCCGAACTTATCTATACTCGATTTAAGCGTTATATATATAAAAAATTATATTTAATTATATATATATATTATCAGAGGTGGTTCGCGCAGTACTCTATATAGTGACATTATAAAATATTGACGATATCCAGAAATCTCTAAGGGTCCGCCCCCCTTGTAGTTGCTGCTGTTAACAAAAAATATTATCTTCACTTCGATATATAAGGCACGACATATACAAATACTCACAGAAGTGGTGCTCTCTTCCTACTCTCTCTGCTTACTACTCTCCTCTTCATCCTAATTTATATATTCTACTTCTCGTATGAATAATAGAGTAATATGCTATTGCAAATCACATAATAAATTATTTTGATATCTGATTCCCATTTGAAGCTTTATTTATTTTTCTAGAGGGCTAAACCTCAAAAAATAATATAAATAGTATTTATAACGGAATATAATCTAAAGTCTATAAAGAACTTTGATATTCTAAGGTATATAATATATAATATAATAAGAAGAATTAATAGACTATATAGCGAGTCATTTATATGTTCGTTTAAATCGTTGTTTTATTTATTATTTTAATATCTTTTGGTTTAGTTACTCTATAGTCCTAGTATATACTAACTATATATTTCTAGTATATGAATTAATAGAATGAAATTACATTATTATTATTGGGTAAGACAATCTTATAATCATATATAAAAAAATAATATTGTATAAAATGTTTTAGCCTTTTTACTTATTATAAATACAGCTGCTGGCTGTATATATAATACAAAATAAATAAAAATAATATTAATATATTCTTAATATAATTTTATGATATTTATTATTAAATTTTGTCTCTATATATAATTGATATTTAATAAATAATATAAGTAAAATTTATATTATTTCTGTTTGAGTTGTTAATAGATAAGAGAAAGTTTTTATCTATAGTAATAATTAAATACAAAAAAAATCAATAAATTAAAAGTTTTCGATTTTAATTAATATTTGTTACGGCGTGATATCAATAATTATTATAATAATATAAATAAAATTCATATAATATATATATTATTATATGTATACTGTATTATATCCGTGTGTGTTTATTATTATTTAAAAATACATAATTAAATATTTTAATTATATGTATAATAGTTAAAAACAATAAAATATTTATGCCATTTATAAATATATTTAACAGTGAATGACTATTTGCAAGAAAACAAAATATTAAAACAATTGAAAAAAATGTAATTCTTATTGTTTTTTGTTTAATAAAATTATACTTTTTGCTCTAGGATAAATACAGAAATAATAAATATAATAATAATTATAATTTAAATATTTAAATGATATTAATATCGGATAATTTATAATTTGTTCACCCCCCACGTAATATATAATATAGTCATATTATATATGAATATTATTGATTATAATTAAAATAAACTTATTTTCGCTTTTTTTGTCAATACTTTTTATGATTATATTATTTTATATATTATATTATATACTCATGTAATTGTCGTCTTTATATATAAAAACATAAAATTATTTTTGTATATTTTTATATTGAAATATTTGTCATTTTCACCGTAGATTTGCATCTCAAATTTTTGTATACTATATAATAACTCAAAATAAAATTTACATAGATCATATTATTTTATATTAAAAATATGTATTTATATTGAATTATAATAATAATTATAGTCCTGCTCCCCTCAAAATAGACATAAAATCGCAATAATTACTAATATATAACTATATGAGGAACATAATTAGGGTAATTATATATGTTAAAATTTAATAATTTATAATTGTATTATAAAATATATTTTTGTTATGTTTTTTTTGACAAACCTGTCTTTGCTTAATTATATCATAACATAAATTCAATATAAGCTCAGATCGCCAATGAGACACTCTTCGCTACCTATAAATATAGATATATTAGGCATTAGTTTTCTCAGCTGTAGTATAATAATATATATGATATTTATATAGTTATATAATAGTCAAGTTAATTAAAATACATCCAATATACGAGTATATAGGTGCTTTTCTTAGCGGCGAATAATACAGTTTTTAATAACTCAAGATAATTCATGGAGAAATGTCAAACGGAAATTCGAATCTCGACAGCTCCCGAATTAATTTTAATATCCAATAATACCTATATTACTGTAAGAATTATATATACTTTTTTAAAATCAGTATCATAAAGTAAACAATTTCTTTAAATCATGTTAGTTTTCTCATTATAGTATTATATATTAGATAATAAATATAACGTAACTCAAAAAAAAAAAATTACAAGAGATAAAAGCTATTTATAAGGTATTATTTAAGTGAGTTATTCACCAGGCCTTTTGATCTCTAACTCAATATATAAACAGGTAAGCATAATATATACTTTCAGTTGTTTATAAAAGTCAATGGCTTTTGTCTAACTCTATATCTAGTTTTAGCTTATTTTTTTATAAAAAAATATTATAATGTATTATTACATACTATATTATTTATCTCTCTATATATAATTGACTATAATTTAAAAAATAATTTAGTTTTAATATAAGATATATAAATATTAATATTTTATTATATATTTAATTTAACTAATTCACTACGTTATACACTTTTTTTGTAATACTAATATAGAATGCTAAATAGCACGCTCACGCATCGTTTTCTGTGAGTGATATATAACTACCTACTACTGTAGATTGTGATCTACAGTTGATTAGTTAGACTACATGTTATAGAATATTTATTAATATGTCCTAATCATCTCAGGATGAGAGTTTTTTAAGGACTAAATTACAACTATACCAATTAGAAAACACTGAATATCGAAACAGAATTCATAGTTAGCCCCGTATTTATAAAGAGAACATAAAAACAGTCTCAATAAATTTAATTTTGTTATGGTAAAGAAAACACACAAAAAAAATAAATATTATACAGAACTGGTGATTAATTAAAATTCATTAATTAATAAATAATAATTACTATATAAGGAGAGGGATATTATCACTAACTCCACACAGATATACAACTGTGCTGAATAAAACCAGCAAATTACTAACAACTGAGTGTGGCCGGAGGTCAAATTTGCTCATCTCCGCTGTCTCGGCTGCAGACGTACTCAGCGAGAGTTGGCAGGACTCTGATAATTGCAAAGACGATTGTACGTGTCTCTCCATGAATTTTTTTGCAGAGTGGTAAATAATACATAAAATAACCAACAGTTGGAATATATGGATGAGTAAACATTTATTCCTTAATAACTATATAAATTCTAGAGTTAATTTAGTAACAGCTATAATTGATAAAATATAGCCTCTATTCTCGAAATAAATAATAATATAGTATTATATAGCTACAGTGGAATTATCCCATTCTTGTGGATATTTTTTAAAAAATAAATCGCGACTGCGGGACTTAGTCAGCCAGTTAGCCGAGACAGTAAATACGGAGTTTTGCCTGAGCATTAAAGGAAAACGGAATTAATTTTTCTTTCTACGACCGTCGGTAAAAGTAAGTGTTTGACACGACTGATGTTAATATTAAAAAAGGAAATCGTGAGCATAAAAAAGAATTGATACTGATGTATAAAAGATGCATCAAAATGCCGAAGATCCCATTGTCATACCGGTAATCTGAGTATCGATATTATTTTTCGAAGCTATAGTATGTACCTTTCGGATATCGTAAAACTAATAATATATAAGTACTCTGGAAAGTGTGCATATATACTTAATACATCACCCTCTTACATATTTAATTAATACATATTTACCAGGTAATATTATATAGGTATAATTATATAATAAGTAGTATTATATCTATGTTCTGGTGATACCACTTCCATAAAGATAACTCACATTTTGATATTAATTCTTATTAAACGTTTAAAAATAAATCTATCAAGTTTATGTTTCTCATTCCCTTACCTTACGTCATTAATACCCTGATCTATAGTAATATGCATATCACAAATATATATAAATTAACGATGATTACTTTTCAGATAACTTCTTCGAGAGATAGTTATTGGTATGGCCAAAATAGAAATAATTTTTGGCCGTTCCCTAAGTACGAGTATATTTTATCTAGGAGAAGCCAAAAAAAATAATAAATAAATCTATTTATATGGAACTGGTGCTTGCCCTCATGTTATAAGTATGATTAGTGCAGAATTTGAGTATTATAATAAAGTAAAAGTATAGTAATAGATCGAAAATAACTTGAGCTAGGTCGTACGTTATATTTAAGCTAATCCGTCTGACGCATTTTCGAAAGGTTTCAAATATCAGAAATACTAAATATAAGCAAGCTGTATATTATATATATATAGTTATATGGTTGTCTATAGTAAACCCCCTTATCTATACTCATATTTCCATAGATAGTATATATATATACTAAGTATATTACTATATGGTACTTATATATATATAAGTTCAATACTATAAGAACACTTTAAAAATAATAGGCATGTCAAAAAAATAAATCTCATAAGAGTTTCCCTATTATAAGCCTTCCTAGATCGGTGAGTATAAAGGCAACGTATAAAGTGACGTTATATTTTTCTATATATACTATTCACATTGAGTAATAAATGTTAACATAACCAAGTTTTAGTTCCCTAATACGTAAGTATTTTATATGTAGTACTCAGAGAAAATACTAATAAATAATAATAATATAATATAATATACTTAAAAATAGAATCTTGGACCTTATCGCTAGTTGCTCAATCCTGAGTAAGTATAAAAAGGTTAAGACGCTTATATATATAGTGTGAGTGTAGGTAACTGAATATATCTTCCTCTTCTGTTAATAGTTAATACCAATTGCTTCCTAATCACCTAGCGTGATTCGTCGATCAGCTTTTGAAGATGCTTCGGATAGGTTTATACTCGAGATAATAAATACTTATTTTGTATATATTAATATAAATATTATTACGATAAATTCTAATATATATTATATAATGGTATTATTTATTATCATTGACTTGTATTAAAAGGCATATAATAATATATTTGAAAATGTGATTTTGTTTTACTGATTTATATAAGCTAATTTAAGAGTGACAAGAGCTCATTGAATATGACCTACGCTAAATAAAAATGAATGTTTTACGGGTAATCAATGCTCTCCACTGAGTTGTATATCCTAATTCAAAATTTATTATATATATATTATGTATTTGTATAAATTGATAAAATAAAATATATAAAGTGAATATATTAAAAAATATTTATAAATAATAATTAGTACTTAACATTCAATATGTTATATTGATTGTATAAGGAATATTATTTTATATAAATTTTTTAAATTATAATAAACTAAATTTTTACTATAGATAAATATTGATTATAATTAATTAATTATACTTTTTTTTTAAACAAACCTAACTATATAAAATATTATAAAATATTTATTATCGCCTTCTCTATTTCTTTCTTTCTCAATAATAGATAAACATAGATAATTTTAAATTATGAATATAATAAACTAAATAGTACCTACACATACCCATTATTATATATATATAATAAAATATATATATATAACAAAATATTATACTAATAAAGCATTAAAATTTTAAATATTTGGCTTTAAAGAAATCTACATATTAAATTACTAATCTAATATGCTTTAATTCTCTAAGTTACAAAATAGTCATAACATATATACGTAGTAAGCACCATCTATCAAGTTAATATTATTTATGATTCATACCTGTTAACTATAGTAGGTCTACTACAGTATTATTTGAGTAAATTATAACATGACTCTATAGCGCTCCTAACTCAGAGCAACAGTCGTTAGGCACTCGGGCAATTACCTATAGCCAGAAAGTAGCGATTGATGAAAAGTGGCCGCGCGAAGGTAAAACGTTATCAAGATCAGTCGTGACAGTGGGTCCGTAGGTACTCCTTATTAGTTAACGGGGTACGGAGGGGGCTGGGTTCCTGGGACAATGGTTTCAAAATTTCGCGGAGAGAAAGACAAAAACCCTGAGAACTGTGATCCCTCTCTCCTTATTAAGTGTAGCCTTCGTCTCCACGTCTAACGCGGTTTAGATAGAGTACTGAGATACAGGGTAAGACAGAGTGCCTCGGTTCTCGCTACCTCAGTGTGGGTGGAAACTTCCCAGGCATTTCCCTCGCGGGTATGTCTTGGTGCCCCCAAGACGAGAATATTTTATGAGCAACGTTGGGCCCGTTGATGTATACCTGTTCCCTTTTGCTATTATGTCCGGGTCACCCAGATATAAGAATACAGAGATACGTAGAGACATTATCATATAGACGGAGAGTTATAGTGCCCGTAAACTCGAGCTCAATGCTCCTTACAGTAATATAAGGTCTATAATAAATAACTTTAAATTGATATAGATTATGAATATTTGCCATCACATATATCAATTTTAACCTATTAATTTATTTTTTCTTACGAATTTTTATAAATAACATTCACAAGGTGATAAAGTTTTACTCACTTGAGTGTCGATCGAATAACCCTAAGGTAAATATATAAATATTTGAGTATATTACGTATAAAACTATATAGTAAATCCACTACGTATTAAGTTAGGTTATCCTAGGTACTTACACTTCAATTATAAGTTTATATAAGGTGAGGTACGGAGGTGTATCCTGGGACAAGTTTCAAATACATAATTCTACTCTAGGAATCCCTAATAATAAATAGCACCCTTAAATAGTACTCCCCCTTAGTACCGTATAAGTAGTGTATAGAGAACAATAATATAAAACATCATAGTGTTCCTCCATTTTTGATTATGGCTTTTTATGCTACAATAAAATTTAGTTATAAATTATCAGGCTTCTAATATTAAATTATTTTTTCTCCTATCCTAAGAATATAAAAATTAAATATACGGTATATTTTAGGGTCTCGAGTTAGTAAACTAGCATGCCTCATTACAGTAGGTCATAACTAATTGTTAGAAGACAATTTACAATTACGTATGTACAATTGTTATTTTTATTTTTCTTACGAATTTTTTTAAATAAATATTCATAACATATAAAGGTAATTACGTTATTCCTTTTAGAGCTATTTATTAATTGCGTTATATTTCGAGGCAGGCTGGATGTTCACTCTTACCTACAGGCTATCAACCTATTAGATCTTTATCTAATAGACACTTTAAGACTACGGAAATTTTGCAGAGAGTTGGTCCGAGGCACACATAATATTGATCGAGTAACTATAAAACTTAATACATTTTAGACAACTTGCTCAAAGGCTAATCCAGCGATGTGGTACAAATCATTATATAAGACCATTATGATAGGGCTATAAGATAGACTCATTACCATCCGCTTTTCACCAAATTCACCTCTTTGAAAGCCCTTTTAATTATTCTGCCACAAAGTTCAGCTGACTTTACACATTTAGTATCATATGAGTGCGGAGGACAACTATGTAATGTACAAATAATATCCTCAAACCAACAAAAAAGGAATAACATAAATTCATACTCTTCTTACCTTATATCACCGTACTACTCTCGGCTATACACCAAACACCCATTGATTAAACAGGACTCGTTTTAATAATCTACCACACATCCACTACTACGCTCATAAGAAAAGGTATAACGATTCATACTATAAGCCCGAAATTTTAATAATACAAGAAAAAATATAATTTTGAATCTACTTATCCCTATAGAACTCTTCCCCACTAATAAACCGCAAACCCAACAAAATCGAGTTTAATAAAGAGTTATACCCTCTGGGAGGGCAACCCTTTCCACAATCGAGACTACTATATTTAGTTTACTACGCATAATATATACATAACTGTATACTTCTTCTTGATTATATTGATCGTATATCGGTTTCTCCCCATCTGCATATTATAAAAAAATACATACATCTCCTAATGAGGAAAAGTGCGCACACACAGGATCAAACACGCAACAGTATAGCTGCCCACAAACCTCGTTGCGATTTTGAATCTGTAGATGAAGCTTCCCACATTTCATCTCTAAATTCTCACTAGCGACTATATGTGCTAAAAATGATACATCTTAAAGGACGTGTCAAAGCTTATGGCAGCTTTCACCGGGTGAACACATTCACGATCCCCATCATAATAATTGTTTTCTCCATTTTGCGTGTATTAGTGACGGCGCGTAACATATGATATAGATTTCCAATATAAAGTTCATTCTGGCATTTTTAATTCCTTTAAGTGTGTTTATAAATCGATCTTTTTTAATTAAGCCACTCACCGTTTTTCAATTTTTAAATTCCTCTAAGTGTTTTTAATAAAAATCGAATTGTATATTGGGTGATTTTAAAAAAAAAAAATTAGTACCACTTAATACGCCAACAACACTAAGAACTGATGGGAACATTTAACATTCCCATCATCTTATACAATTCACTGTAATGTTAATTGTTGAGTTTGAATGTGTGAACTATATATCACACAATTTTCTTATAATCAGTCCAAGATTTTTTTTATTTTTTATATTTTTTTTAAACAAATATTGAAATTGGAAGGTGATGAAAGGAAACAATTTCGAGCGTTATATAAAATAGAACAAAATAAGGACGAGTCAGAGTTAGGTTACGATACATTTTTATTTGGTAGTGCACATTTTGGATCAATGAAAACTCTAAGTTTTCGTTAAATTAGAATTTGAAACTGAAAGGTAATTAAATTTTAAAATAATAATAACACCAAATTAAAGCACAATGAAGAAGAAGAGTCCGGTTTAAGTTGCGACATATAATTTGGAAGGGTGTTTGAACGCATGAACTTTTGGTTTTCCTGTCGATCCAGATTTTGAAAATATAAAACATAGAAATAGGATGATTATGCTATTAAGAAAACAATTTTGCGTCATAAAACAAAATAAAGATGTTTGGTTTAGTAAGGACATAAAATTGAAAGGTTGGGTTTGAATACGTGTACGTTTCGGTTTTCAAACGTCAATGCAAATTTTGGTAAAATAAAAATTTGAACTTGGGGAAAATAATGGAATTTACCGAAAAAAATTACTATCGATTCATTTGAAGCAAAATAAGGACGAAACCACGTTATGTTGGACATATTATAATTAGGTAAATAAAACGAGAAGTTTATAAATTCTTAATTTTGAACTAGATTTCATTTGTACCAAGTATTTTCTCTAAAGATTTCCTCCTGCTGAATTTGACTGTAAATACGTTTAGTATCAATCAACAAAAGGAAACAATTTTTTTTTTACAAAAAAAAAAATACATACTGTATTTACAGCCTATTTGAGATCAATTTAAATCATCATCTTAACCCAAAATCAAACTAAGCTGATTCTTAAAAATAATACCTACCATAGTAGTAAATAAAAAATATATATTTTTTGTTTATAATTTTACAAATTTTAAAAAATAAGTTTAGCCAGGATTTAAAAATATCAAAATTCTTCTGATATTAAGAAAGTTAACTACTAAAAGAAATTTTCTAACAATGAAAATTACTTGCTTTATCTTCCCCGCACTTCCCACAAATTGGGTTGGGCTACCCAACATACCGGAAATGCTTCAGGTACGTCACTACGAAGAAATAAAAATAAAAGAATGAAGCAATCATAATAGTTAATAATAATTCAATAATTAATTAATAAATTATGGTGGTAGGATTATTTTGAATAAAAATCCTAATAAGTAATAATAATAATAATTAATAATGTAAGGATAATAAAATAATATAATCAATAATAAAATAGATAATAATAATATTAGATTGAATAATAATAATAATAGATAATTAATAATGACATCTTTCTAATAGTAAACATCAGCCCATAATTAGGATTTATCATTTACAAAACGGAAACTGAAATCGCTAAACGATACTTTTATGGTTTAGCACTTTTCCAAACTAGAATAATAAAACGTGTAATATGAAAATAATTGGTAGGCAGCTAATATTTATAATACTGAATTACATCGCCAGAGAGGAAACTGTGAATCTGAACTCATATGGTTCTGAACCACGACCACCAGTGTACTGCCAACGAATCTTGAACACATGTTTCTATAACAACTCCCAAAGATCGTCGAAATTGTACTTCTATTTATAACGTTTTTGAACACCGGTTGGCCACAACAGGAGCCACCACAGCCTAGTGAGACAAGAAACTAGTTCCAGGAATGACTTGTAGATACATCGCTTGTCAGTCACTGAAAGAATATTTATCTCTTCTAGATACATCGCTTGTCAGTCACTGAAAGAATATTTATCTCTTCTAGATACATCGCTTGTCAAATTCACTGAAGGAACAGTTATATCTTATTAGATAATAGGTTTCGTAGATATGCAAATGTGAAGGCATTACTATTGAAGATAGGCTGGTTAAGAAAACGAACTTCAATTTGGCATGCAGAAATTCGTAGTGAATATAAGCACTTAAGGAAATAAGTCCGAGTAGAACAATCAATGAACACATGGCGTAAAAAAGGAGAGGGCGAAAAGATGACAGAACTAGCAAATGAGGGGAAGGTCCCTTAACATGAGGTGGTGGCTGTGGTGATACTGAGATGGACAATCCCCTAGTATAGGTTTGATGTTACGAAGCTCTACCCCTTTGTTGTCGGTATCACAATACTCCTTCCAACGATATTTGAATCCTTGACGAATGTGGGGAATAAAGTTCATTAGAAGAATGTGATTCTGTTTTAAAACAGATGGGAGGTATGGTGCTGTAGCTAATCGCACAGACTTTTCATTACCTGGGAACAAAAGTGGTTAAGGATCCAGTAAAAAGTTATGAGCTCTTTTCTGAAATGGAGAAGTAACAGAAATCTTTGTACCAAAAGAATCAACGGATTAATTAATAAACTCTTAGTTTAAGAAATTGAATGAGTAAATTTTTTTTTTAAATTACATAAATATATCTTAAAATATTATTTACAAAACTATCTAAATAATAATACACATTTTTACAAACGTTTGTGAGCAAAATGAACTCTAAACGTTCTTAATAACATTTGGCATAATAAATTTCTAAATAGTTTACCTATTTTCACAACTAATTATATACAATAATATATATAATAATAATATAATAATAATAATAATAATAATAATAGTTAAAGCCACTCAATAAATCGATAAGGCCTAATTTTAGGTTTATATCTGACAAAACCACTGAATATTGCCACTCTTTATCTGTGGAAATTCCTGCCATTATATCCTCGTCGATTTCTTCTTCTTTCCTGTCTCCGTTTGAGCTCTTTTTCTTTTTCTTCTTCTTTTTCTCTCTATAAGGTTCCTCGTCATCATCATCCTCCTGTATAAGAAAGATAATAAAAATCAATTTTCATATTTATAATCAGCCCCTTGGTAAATAACCGAACAAAATCCCAAGCTTTCAGAATTAACACTTTACCTATTAGTCATTTTAGACAAAGCCGTTAATAATAGGTAATTTTATTTTACCTATTATTACCTATTATTTTAGACAAAGCCGTTAATAATAGGTAAAATAAAATAACTTATCATATACAAGAATATGTAAATCGAAATTTATTATTAAAACTGTAATAATAAAAAAAAATATATTTCAACAAAAGGTTTTCTGGTAGTAAATATCCAATTGTGAAGAACTAGCAAAAATTTATATTTCTTTTCTTGGTGGTCACATATTAGAAAACAAATTCGAAAGAAGAAAATATTCCTTAAAGCGCGCATTTTTGCTTCACTTAGTAAAGTAATTCTAAAAAAGAAATCTACAAAATATTTCAAGGAAGAGTCCATAATAAACTTAATTCCACTAATTAAAAAGCCCAACAAATCTAAAGGGTATCGCGACATTTGGTCGAACTGTTATTTGACTAAACGGATATTTGGCCGAAAATAAAAAAAAGCTAATAAACATTAAAAAATAAAAAAAGCTAATAAACATTTTAAAAAAATGTTTATTTACTAACCTAACCTAATTCTATTTCGGTCAAAATGTCAGACATGATGTAAAAAAAAATTAATTGGCATATTTTCCCTTGATTCTTTTTATTAACAGATAATCCAACTTTACAACACAGACACTCAACTTTAATTTGTCCATCTCCTAATATAACTCCTGCTTCTCAAACCTCTGAGTAGTATATATTCCTTCATATTCCCATCATATACCTGGTCTATAAAAATTGAAAGAGAATTTACTATTTTCTCCCGCGCAGCGCGTCCCTGACTATGCATCGTAACCCTGAGGACCATCCATTTTCTAACGGTGCTTTATCGGAAAGTATTGAAAATTTTTTACCGCTTCTCCCCAAGCCACTTGAAGCTTCCTTCCTTGAAAACATTTAAAACTCAAAAGAGGCGGTAAAGATAAATAATTATAAATAAAAATAGAGGGAGAGTATACGCACACTCGAAGGAAATATAAATTACCTCCATTTTTTAATGTTCGCCTTCTCTATTTGCGGCATATATTTTTTGACAGACCATCGTTATACTCCCAAATCCACACGAAGAACATCTTACTCAGACCCCTCTGTTGTATCCCCAACTAACGTCAATATACCACCAATACTAACGTCCACACCCCCCTCTTCCAGACACATCTAATACATAGGCGCTCCAACTAGCACTATCATCAACTAAGCATTGTGGAGGGAAGGAAAGAATTGCCCACATGTATGTCCTGTGTGCGTGTGATAGAAGGCGACTAAGGGACGGTGAGTTTGAGAAGACTGGCTGACCACCCCCGAACTACCACCTTATCCCTTGCAGTGAATGCTAATGACAGGCCATCGGCAGGAGTGACAGAGGTCCAGCCGTAGACAATCGCGTAAACCGGCAAGCTCTTCCGGAGGATCTATCTTGTGACAGATGTAGATTGATTCATATAGTACAGAATGTTAGAAGAAAAAATGTTGAGAATACGTGGAAAGGGTTTAAGATATTATTTGTAGATTGCAAATGTGATTTCCTCGCTGTGACTGAAACAAAGATGAAAGGAAAACGTTGAAAATGAGTGGTGTGTAGGTGTCGAAATGATTGTGTGCTGAAGTGGAGAGGAATGAGGATGGGAGAGAAGAGTTGCAATTTGCATGCGTTACTTGATAGAAGACTATGGATCTAGACCTGTGTTGAGGAGTACTAGATTTAATGGTCAAATTTAAGTTTGAAAAAGGTCAGGTTGTGTGGTTATGAGCGTACTGGTCCATCTGACGAGAAATGTATAAGTTGATAATACCGATGTTATTCTGAGATAAATCTCTGCAATGAATGTTTGGAAGTGGCAGCCAAGAGCGTAGATGGAATGAGTAGGAGCTTCAGATTAGATTGCTTCTTGCGAGCACCTAAATGTGTTGTCTGTCCCGGAAACCGACGAGAAAACATTTAGATGATAGAGAAGGTGATGATTTCTGATAGGGAAAAGAGAGGTATGAGTGCAGAGCTATAATCCAATGTCTCCCTAATTAAACCCACCGAAGATACCATAAGTATATTAGAGTTGGTTGTAGTAGATGGCCCGAGCTCCAAGTGAAAGCATGATGATTTTGTGTAGAGTGAAGAAGAGATGTGAAGAATGTAGTTGGTGTTTAAATCAAGGTGCGGGGAATATAGGAATGGCATTTATCGGAATCTTATGTTGTTCTATGTAAGAATAATTTAGTGGGGCTTGGATGACGAGGAAGGTGATACGGAAGAAGTGGGTAGAATTAAGAGGAGATAGTTATATGACAAGTAATAAGGATAAAGTGATCAAGAGCGCTCACAAGCAAATCAGTTTAAATGTGAAACAAATTGAAACTGAAACAAATCTAGGAGCAAAATGAAGAAGCAATTGGTTACCAGTTGCCAAAGGAACGTATGTGGATTGCTAAATAGGAAGTAAGACATGTATTAACCGGGAGTGGTTGGAAGAAAGTGATGTCAAAGCGGTTAAAGTAATAAGTAGCGTGGTTGAATGATGCTAAGCCAATGATGAAGTTTGCAAAGAAAGATGCTTGGAATTATATAAGAGGAAAAAAAGAAATACAAAAGGGAAAACCGCAAAGAGTGTAAACTTTGTTGTAAAATGAAAAGTTATGGAAGGAGGATAAATGGGACTTACAAGGGAATAAGTAAAAGCTCTTCTGGAAGAAGCGCGAAAGGTTAAGAATGAGTAAAAGGGGAATCCAGCAAGAATAATTGGAATAGGGATGTGCGTTTGTAACTGATGAAATGGTGATTGATGTGAGGAAGGTGTGGAAAGAACACTTTGAAATCTGCATGATTAGCAGTAATGAAGAGGTAGATAGTGAATGTGTGTGAATTTGGATGATGCAGAAGGAATAGGGTTATTTATGGGATTGAAGTCATAGCAAGAAGTAGATGGGTAGAGGAGAAAGTTGAAAGAATCGTAAAATCTGCAGGGTTATAGATTAATTACTGGTGAAAAGATCAAGAGAGGAGGCGAGAAGAGCTGATTGAAATTTTGGAAGTGAAATTGTTGTTCAAGGAGGGTATAGTTACGAGGATTGGAGGAGAGCAGTAATTAGTACTCTTATATAAGGGTAAGACATAGAGGGGTAACTGAGGAATTATAGGGGAATTAGTTGTATTGAGTGTTGTAGGAAAGGATAATGCTGTTATTTTTGGTTGAAAGAGTTTGTCTAGTGACTGAAGGACTGGATTGGGAAGAAAAGGTGCGTTTAGGAAGTGGTTAAAGGATCAGTATCTTGATTAAATTCAATGAGGAAAATGAGAGAGAAAATAAATTGATTTAGTTTAATAAATTAACAACAGGGCTATGATAGGATTAATAGGGAAGCTCTATGGCAAGGTGTTAGTGATATATGGTTTGGTGGTAGGCTTCTGATAGGAATCAAAAGTATGTATGATGATAGTAATTAAAGCGTGTGTAAGAAAAATTATGTCAAAAAGTGAATTGGGTTAGTATTAATTAGCGAGTGAAGTAGGATTGTGTTCATGTCTCTTGCGTTATTCATTTAGATGGAGGGTTATGTAAAAATTAGAATAGTGTGGCAGAAATGTGTGTAGAATGATGGAGAATGAGCGAGAGAACCATGGGTGCCCTATCTATTATATTGCAAATGATTTGGCTATGTGTGGCATCTGAAGAGTTTGAGAGGATTGGTAGAGAAATTTAGCAGGGTATGTTAAAAAAAGGAGGGGTTTGAAAGTAAACGAAGATAAGAGTATGGTTATGTTAGTGAGTGAGGGCAGTCATCGGTGTGAAGTTATGTTAGATGGTGAGCACTGAAACAAGTGTCTGAGTTTTAAATATTTAGATAAGTGGATGAAAGAACGGATGATGCAGTGACACTGCAGCAGTGTAGTAGGAAAGTTGTGAATGGTGCAATTATATCGTTGGTGGACGTAAAGGGACTAAGTCTTGAGTGCGCTAAGGCTTACATTGAGGTATGTTGTTAACCTGTGTTAATGGTATTAGTAGTAGATTCTTTAACTCTTAGAAAAAAGAGTATAGATCTAAAGTTCAACTTGTTCAATGTTCAGATCTTAGGGGCGTGCTAGGTTGAAAAGAATTGATAAAATGAGGAATGAACGTATTAAAGAGTTATGTGGTGTGAAGAAAGGGGTAAATGAGAGAATAAATGAAAGTACGTTAGATGGTTTGATTCATATGGAAAGGATGAATGACCGTCGGTTGGTTAAGCGGAATGTAAGTGTGTTTGTGATTGGGAACGACCGGCTGGGAGATCGAGAATAAGTCGATTGAGTCATGAACGAATGTCTGAAGGAGAGAGAGGTGCGAGTTTGGCCAACAGGCGAGAATAAAGTGCATAAGTAGGAGTGAATGAGGGATTTATGTAGAAGACGGAGAAGTAATGGGTGTCGAACAATGGAGCGCAAGGGAGTTGAACCACACCTCATCACTGCCACGAGTTAGCACTCATAAGAGGGGCCAGCGTGCAGGCTGACAACCGAAAACACACAGGTCCGTGAAGCTCTAGGGTGGATATTTCTGACTGCGAGAGTTCTCACCCAAACCTACCGGATGATCGGAGTAGAAGATCAACGTCCACCTGCGGACCAATCGCCGAGGGATTTGGGCTTGACCATATAATAAGACTGTGGTCAGTATATATCTAGATGCGTTTCTTTTCGATGCATGTCACGCACCTTACCCCCATTCTTGTTGAGAGAAGGTGGGTGTTCTGTTGCATCTCTGTATAGATTGTTGTTGTTGTGATGATGATGATGATGATGCTGATGATGATGATGATGATGATGATGATGGATGATGATTTGATATATATTATATATATATAAATTATATAAATTTTTAATTTAAATTAAATTTAATTAATATAGTATATATATTTAGTTATATATATTATTATATATAATAATATATATATTATAATAATAACACCAATATAATATATATATATATATATATATAATATAAGTATATATATTATAACCTTTTATTTTAACGTGCTTCATCCCCTATGCAGGGGGTTAACACGGGGGGACCACAGGAAATCGAACTTTAAGGCCGGGTATCCCATACCAGCGCCACCAACGTTTCGCCAGTCAAGTTTTAATTCTTTGCCCCAGGTATACAGAAGTTTAAAGTACCCAACTGATCCTAGCGACTTCAGAGATTTTGAAACCAAGCCCGTCCTCTCGTGTTGTGGGTCCTAGATATTAATATATATATAATATAATATTATATAAAATATATATAAAGTACACTTACCGAGTGATAATTATAGATATAATATATATATATAATATATATATGATATAGATATATTAGATATATATGATATATTTAAATCTAATATAATCTAATATAAATATAGTATGAATATTAATAACAAAAAAGGCCAATCGAGTCTACCAGTAGAAATATTGATAGTCGAATCATTTAATAATGACACAATAAAAAAGATAACAAACAACCACGACAATGAGGAACGCAAAAATCAAAATATTTTTCCATCTATTGAACTAGAAACAAAAAAAACCATTATTCCCCTTTCACACAGACTATCCCACACCAACATAGATCCTGTTACCTATACGACTTCCTATTTAATTATCATAATCACAAACTCTCGTCACACTAGCTTAGTTAGAAAAACGCTGATCTCCGTCTACCTGTATTGTCAGAGTCCTACAAACTTATTCGAGAACACTGAAAAAAATATAAACTGGAAAGTGATCTTAATTCGCAAATTAGTAGCAACACCAAATTCAGAAGTTCTTAAAATTACAAAATATAGAATCACAAGAGTATAAAAAGCCAAAATCATCACTCGCACAAATACAATAAATCTTAAATTAATATAATTCTAGTATACCATAGCACAGTATTTACATCTCTCTTTCTGAACGATAAAAATGCTGATACATTGAATTAATTATGAAAAGAAACGTAAGAAGAATTATAGTCATCAAACAACAAAATAAGCAAATATAGAATAATTTATTTAGTTTGAGAAAGATAATACTATAAATTATTTCTACTATAACTAAATCTTTGACAACAAAAAGAAGATTTTCATTATTATCACTATTTAATTGCAACAAAGTAACATTGAAATGAATTTAAATAATCAAATCACTTAAAAAAATATTGACTTTGATAAGTCAAAATGAGTTAAATCTTAGACAAAAACTAACCTTAAGAGAATTATATGTAGCGTACAAATAATTGCCTTAAGAAAAAAAAAACAAATATTGCTATCTACTAATTAGCAATGTATATGTCACCCCTTGATTTTATCTACTGTGAATATAGTTCTTGCCTGCACACACTTATTTGTGATAATTGTGCGAATTGTTCTAATAGCCATTCACCGAACAATCAGTACAAATTTAACTTCATTTTATCGCGAGCTGGAAACGCCTAAAGGATATCTAAAAGAGTACTAAGAAGAGAAATAAATGTAAACTATAACAGTTAAACTACATATTAAATTATTAACATCGATTATTCATGGATATTACATAACAATATCATGTGATAGACTTAACATAAATATTAACATGAATAATAGAATCACATGTATACTAATTACAAACACCTCTTGTAGACGCAATAACCATGCCAACAACCAGCACACGCACCACGGCCACCGGCAACAGCGAAACAAAAGCACAAAGGATGAGAAAAAAGCCAACAAAAACACAGCCCCCAACTAAAACAGAAGCGCCACTACCCGAATCAAAAAACGTGCAACAATAAATAATAAAAAAACCATTTAAAACTAAACACCGAATAACTCAGATACTTCGAATCCTGAATTCTAAATATTCTACTACCTTGTACACTACCATTTGTTAAATCCATAATTCCAAGAAATTCATAAAATTTGTTCTCTCTTTAACTTTCGCTCGCTCTATACTTTGCCACTCCACCTAACAGGCTTTGCTTACTACACTAAACAACATTGGCTTGAGCGACGGTAAAGGTACATCGAAGTTTTAAGGATCTTCCACGACGTAAGACATAAGATAAGTACAACGGAAGCAGTTTCTTCCCGCAGGTCATCTAGTAGCTCTGCAAGCTGTTTGCGAGCTGGCAGACCTCTGCAATCAGTCTAACTGCTCGCCCTCACAAGAGTAGATGACCACCCAGACTACTCGCAAAAAAATGCCTCGACAGGTGCTTGAGCAAATGAGATATCCAGTCGCAACTAGCCAAATATACGATACTAATATATCTCATATATACTATCTACATACACTCTAAATACATAACTAGCCCCGGTATACGATCAAAACGCTGACCTCACGACGAACAAGATAAAGTACTTAAACGGTAAATACATACAGAATATATAAAACAGAAAAGAAAATAACACAAAATCTACCGCACACTGGAGAGAGACAGGCCCTCACGAGACTCCTCCGCCTCTCAAGGTAATAACCCATAATCTAAGTATAAAACGACTCGACCGAGCTTCACCTGAAGGCCTACCACGACATACACTACCCGAGATAAAGAGCGTCACGACACAACGCACGCGAGAAACAACAGCGGCAAGCTAATCGCAAAACCGTGTGACGACCACCAACGAAAAAATAATAAGATATGCACAATGGATGAAATGAATACAAAAAACCCATAGAATAAGGTCAACCATTTTGTTATATTTACGTGTATATATATATTTTAAGCCAATTTCCCTAGCAGATTCACAAGGCAATTGACCTCCGTAAACCTCTAAGTGAAATACTTTTCAGCTTCATGAATGGCCCTGGTCAAATATATATTTCAACAATGTCAAAGGAAAATTTGATGCAAAACTGAAAAATTACAGTCACAAAAATAAATAAAAAAGACCAAATTAAAACTATGTACACAGATAAATATCAATAGTCCTAATATTACTTAACAAATCAAATATTGTTAAAGAATATTCAATTCTTGAAATACAAGAAAATAGAGTTACATGCTGAAGTGGGAGATCAGAAAACTATTGAGTAAGACCTGCGTTTAGAAGTGTATTATGGACCATTAAAGTAGGGAAAAATGACAATGGCAAATTGGGGTTCTAGTTGGGGACAATTAATAAAATTATGGTCAACAAAATTTGCAGATGGGAGGAGGGCTCCCGTGACATTAGTGCTGAGTTGATATTGGATGGTGTGGCCAATACGGAGCGTGCAAGTATCACCTAGATGTAAGCGCTGTCATTCTGGAAGAGGAAGACCACTCGATCAAAATGTTCGGCTTATATTTCTAAGTTTCGCTCCCCGCTTATCATTCGTCCAGCACTCTGGCCAACAAGATCGAAAGCCTTTGTTGGAGAGCAGAAGTATCAGTTCTTGGAAGGCGGCCTTGTCGAATGGCATCCCAGAGATACCTGGAACATCAGCTCCGAAAAGAAGAGGCCTTTTTTTTGGCCCTCTTTCATTAATTTCTTTACCCTACATTTCTCAACAATTCTATTTTACTGTACTTTACCTAGTTTTACTCTACTTTACTTAGCCGAAAAGATTGTCTTACAGCGGTATCATTTTGCTTTTAGAATAAGGGTTTAAGTGCCTGGAGCGCGCTGAGCGAATTTGAATAAAGACATAAGAGTGGTCTTGGTTTAAGGATAGATATCAAGAAAAGTAGATTATTTTCTAGTAATTTTGCCTTATAAAAAAATTGAAGAATGAGGGGGAGGTATGGAGAGGTTGTGGTTCACGGAAAGACAGCGGACGCACCCACACTGTCCCCTGTTTTAGAGCCAGCTTGCGAATGAAAGTAGATTGGTTGCCATAACATGGCAAGCGATTGTGGCTAGATTGAGATAGGTCAGGACAAAAGAAGAAGCACCACTAATTTAAAAATCACATACGATCGTTGCATGGAAAGAAATAGAAGAACTATGTAAAAAAAAAAGTATTATCTGAGACGAGAGAAAGAGAGAAGAGAGAGAGAGACACCTCTGCAAAAATGAAAATTGAGGGAAAAACGTAATCTCAAACTCTAGAAGGAAATGCTATCAAAAAATTAAGCATTTTAGAGCAATGATAATTCACAAAATCAAAAAATATTCCATTACCCGAGCAGAGAATGATTTATTTATGCAGGATCTTGCCTTAACTGTGTGAAGCATTGGCCTGTTATTCGTTCATAACACTTAGAAAACCCACAATATAAAATTAAAACAAGCGATCATATTTCATGAAACATAGCAAATAACAAAGATTCACCCCTTATCAACGAAAGAAGTTCAAGAAATAGTTGCCCAATTTGAAAGAAATAATATATAAAGATGTTACTGCGATAACCTGTCTCATACAATCATCTGAGGTCTCTCTCTTATCTCTCACTTGCAATGGTATTAATATAAATTTGGAAAAATAAACTTAGTATTATCTGCAGAACCTATGCATGAGAAACACATGGGAGAGTATCTCTCTAAAAAGTTTGATGAAATTCTAACATAATAATAATAATAATATAATAATAATAATAATAATAATAATAATAATAATAAATAAAAAAAAAAAAAAAAAAAAAAAAAAAAAAAAAAAAAAAAAAAAAAAAAAAAAAAAAAAAAAAAAAAAAAAAAAAAAAAAAAAAAAAAAAAAAAATGGGGAAAAAAAAAAAAAAAAAAAAAAAAAAAAAAAAAAAAAAAAAAAAAAAAAAAAAAATTAATAAATAATAATAATAATAATTATCTATTATTTCTAAAAAATCAATATCAACATTATTTTAAATGTATGATTTTTTATGTCTTTTTCAAGCCTCCTGAATGTATTTCTTTCTACAGAAGAAATTTTCTTTAATATTATTCTGGAATAAAATAAAACTATTGATCTGTATTTCCGTGTTTCTCTGAGAAATTTTTTAAAATATTTACAATGTAGTTTAAATTTTTACTGTTTAGGGCATAATATATATATATATATATATATAATATATATAATATATATATATATATATATATATATATATATATATATATATATATATATCTCAGTATACAAGGTAAAATTTACATATATGTATATTTCTATACGCAATATATATAATAATATAGTATAAATATATATTAAATAATAGATATGTTTATTATATAAATATTACAATCAGCGGCGAATAGACCACGTAGCCTAACTCCGACATACGATATACACAGATGAACATAATAACCTAGATTAGCGAAGAACAAAGGAAAGAACTAACGGTAAACTACAGTAGAGAACAACAATAGATATTAAATAAATAGTCGAGTAGATCAACACTGAACATGTTTCAGGTTACGCATAAGATATACAAGGACATTACATTCATGCCTTAACTGCTTTGCATGACTCCTTTAGTGCATTTATTACCACTATATTATTTAACTCAGAAAAGCATATGAATAGCATAAAGTATTCTTAGAAGCTTGACGTAAAAATATATATTATGAAATTTATACAAAGCTATCATCGAATTTGATGAAAAATGCTCTGAAAAAATTAAACTGATTAAAAAAAAACGAACAACATAGGTTTTAAGAGAACGTGCATATTGCAATACTTTAATGTGTATTTAGCGTAGAAAGAGCCTACTTAATTATTCAATTGCAGAATATGAAAATTGCAAAACTGAAACATCAAAATAACTGCTGGAATTCTAGGAATTATGGTATATTGTGACTTTAGTGATGGATAAGTATCATTTATAATTAATGGAAGCTTACTAAGGGACAACTACTTATGAAAAAAAGCGACCTAATAATTTTATTAATAAAATGATAATAAAACCTTAGATATGCAGGAAAAAATAATAATAAAAATAAAACAATATGCAAAATTAAAAAAATAATAATTATCAATAATATTCTATTTAATTAACACAAAAATAAAAGAAAATATGGTTAACCATTAAACAAATAACTTGATATCTAAGTTGCCATACTGGATTTTGATGAGATTGCTAAATAATAAAATTTATTGGATTTTGCACTGTTGTAAAATGAATTATAATATTACAAAGGTTAAGAAACTATTAAAAGATTTAAGTACTGATTGATACCTCATCTAATGATATATGGGCTAGTCAGTGGGGGCTTACATTGTCTCATACTGGATTGGATCTGGTAACAAAGCGATAGAAAAACTGAATTAATTGGCACTAGTTGATTCTTATATTTGGCCACTTATATAGTCTGCAATATCTTAAATTAACAAAACACTAAATTTTAGGTAATGACTTGGTTAATTGTAATATCAAAAATGTTGCTAGAGTTTAAAGTTAATATATATATTGTATGGTTTGAATGTGCAGGAGGAGTATCATCGTCATATGACTTTAGCTGTTCGTCCTGATAAAAAATTTGCTTTATTTTTTACTTTAATGGTCATATTAGTATTTAGTATCTCGTCTATTAAAATGTGTTGGAGACTGTAGCAAATGCTTTGTTGATGTCTATTGCTACTCGAAGTGCGAAAGAAAAAATTTGGTTAAAGTCAGTCAGGATGTGGTGCTAAATTGGTTAAGAGAGTTGTGAGTTACGAGAAAGGGACAGAGGGTGAAATTTTAATGAGGATTAATTTTTCTAATACTTTTGATACTGTGGAGAGCAGTGAAATAGGTCTACATGAAGCCAAATTGTTAGGTGGTTTAGCAGGCTTTAGTATAGGAATTATGTGGGAATGCTTCCAGAGTGGTGGGATATTGTGTGCTTGTCATGCTGTGTTAAATATTCGAGTGAGTTGCTATAGCTTTGGTTCCTAAGTGTTTGAAATGAATATTAGAGATTTGGTCTGGGCCCACTGCTTGTTAATTTTTTAGCTTTTTAACAATATTAAATACCTCTAGGGGAGTAAAATGGGGAGTCTTCTTCATTGAATTTTAATTTTTAAGCTACTTAATTGTTTTTATTAGTAGAATTGTGGGTTTCTGGCTAAATTTTGAGCATGTACATTGATGATATTTTGCTGAGCATTTAGGAGTGCAATTTTTTGTTCCCAATTAGCTCCATGAGTTAGGGGCAGTTGGTGTGTGATGTATACGATTTTTTTAAATTATAAGAATATCGTGTTTTTTATTTTTGTTAGGGAGAGCTGTACATTTGCTTCCAAGTTTTTCTTTGTTGGACTCAATTAAGGTATGTTTATTCTATTGTTAAGTCTGTGATTTGGTTTAGTTTAGGTTGTTCATATTGGTCTGAGTTAAGATTTTTTGTTTTATTAGAGTATATTTCTGGTGAGAAGTTGAAGATAAATTTGTTGCGATTAGCCATTTGGGGATGAGCAATTATTGATTATTGAATTGTTGTCGTATGGTCCGTTTATTTAGTAGAAAAAGATTCGATAATAACGTCGAACAGACGTACTTATGCTGTAACTGCCCAAATATACTGTTCTATGCTGTCAGTAGTTTGAAGGCTTCTACCAAAATTATGACACAATATCTCTATCATAGTTAATGAGCTGACGTTAGTTGAAGAATGAATGTGTATGGGTTCAGGTGCTTGTCCGTTCGATATCGTAAATTTAAGCAGATATAGAGATGTAAGTTCTGATGACGAGAGAATATGGAAAGGTTTAGCCATTATAGTCGATAATATTGAATTTGGGGAGACAAATGTGACGACTGGACAAGCTCACAGTGATACACGGTAATTGGATTCATGTCAGAACATGATGCATTAGCACAAGAAAGAGAAGAGATCTTGTCAACAGATTTACTATTGTGAGGATTCTTTGTGTTTGGCCAAAATTTGTTCAAGTTAATGTTTGTGTGGTTCAAGAAGGGAGTAATATTGTTTATGTGGGATGATGAATGTCAGTATGTGATCGAAAATCAAGCAATAACGATAATGGTGTTTATTAAAGGTGATTGGCGTTGGAGTTGATTCTCTTCTGTCGTGGAGGTGATATTATAATAGAGGGATTTTTTTCATCTTGAAGCACGTATATCTGTTTGTTTGACGTCACTGTTCTCATTAGGTTTATAATTGTTGTAGTTCTCTGCCAAAATGCATGCCTATTGTATTTAGAGGAATTTGAACTGTGTTGGTTAAGTTGCCCGTATTAGCTACCAGTCTGATTATATAACCTAGGGAAAACCCAAAACCGCACGAGTTGTGGAAATGAGGTCATGCATAAAAATGTTAAAGAATGTTGGTTTTTTTTCCCAGGTGATTATAAATAAAATGAATATGAATCATAATAAATAGTTTCTGAAATGAGTAAAATTAAAATAAAAAATAGTGAAAATTTATATTGAAAAATACGAATTCAAAAAGTGTCAAAAATTGAATGTGACGGAGAGGGATGAACTCGGACCGACCACATTTTTATTCCTGTAATGCGTTTATGTTATCATTATTGACATTTTTATACTTATTACTAATTTTAATATAAATAAACGAAATAATTATATTAAGTTAAAATTACAAATATAAAATTGAGGATTATACCGGTATGTAAAAGAGGAATTTAAGCAGATGGTCGATTCGACCCACTCAATGGCATGGTCGATTCACCCTCAAAGGAGAAGCTGACATGAGCTTGATTAAAACTTAATAAAAACGTATTATTATTCAGAATTACATTATTATTTAGTTATAAATTTTATTTATCAAATGCTTTTACACAAAATGCTCATAGCCTTAAAGGAAAAAAAAAAGATTGAGCTGATTAGTTATACCATTAAATGAGAATCTAGACAGTTTAATTTAGCATAACTGATGGCATGGAGTTATGAAGATTATATGGAGACTCTTTCAGGATACTGAATAGACGGATATTCACGAATTTATTGTATACTACGTAGAGGAAAAAGCGGTGTTAGGTTTGGCGCTTAATATGTTAAAAGCAATATTCCAATCTTGTGCATTTAATGACTGACGTTTAAAATGGAATCATGATATTGAACGTTGTGGGTAGATTTTCTTTACTATACCAATACATATTTAAGAAACGAGGGGCATCATTTAATTAGACCTCCTGGCCAGAGTCAGAATTAGATTGTGAAATTGTGAAAGAAATAGAGACCGCAGTGCACAGTAAAGAAAAAAAGTTTATAGTCAATAATGGGTTGATTTTAATTTCCGGGATATTCATTGGGATCGCCTTGATCTAATATGGACCCCGATAGTTAGGTTCTTGCATTCATAAATTGATCATATACTAGAAATAACTTTTTGACCCAGATTGTTCAAGAACCCACAAGATACGATTGCACTTACTAGACTTAATTATAACTAACGCATGAAAGTATGGTGGAATGTGAAGTTTAGAGTTGAGGAGAATTTACGACTTAGTGACCTCATAAATATAATTAGATTTAATATAGATGTGATATCTTGGGCCAAAATTGCAAGTTAATTAAGGAAAAGATCTTAGAGTTCCGAAATCGAGGCGATAATTACCAAATTTCGAGACAGCAAGATATGTTACAATTAGCTCAGCTTTTAAAGACCAAATTTGTTTTCAATCGTGTGGGAACATTTTAAGCAATTTAAAAACGAATTCAGTCAGTATGTTTGTAAAGATTTAAACCCATTAGTTGAGCAAGAGAAAACTTGTTTGTGAATAGAGAGATAATGAGAGAAAATTAATGAAAAGCTGTTAGATGTTTTAAAATATTCAAGGTAGTAATAAGAAGATGATTTAGAAAATTATAGGAAAAATAGAAATGACCTTAACCAAGTCAATAAGGAAGGCAAAGAAAGAGGCAGAAATTAATTTTAGCAGAGAATAGTAATAAGAACCTGAGAATTTTAGCATTTATATTAAATTGAGATCTCTTACATTTTCGTAAGTTTGATGCAATTTAAGTGAGTTCAGATTAGCAAATGTTCAACCATTTCAATGCTTATTTGCTTCAGTTTTACTGAGGAAAGATTAGATAAATTAAGTTTAGAGAACTAATAGTTCTGGTATGCATGTAAAAATTAGACTTACAGAATTTGAATATTGATTGTAAAAGAATAAAACGTTTATTAGTATATGACCCAAGTAAAAGCTGCAGGCCCTGAATGGTATATATGTGAGAATTCTAGAACGAAGACACGTCGCTACGAGCGCAGATGAGCAAAAGACAATGATATTGTGCTCTCTTCACTACTCGCACTTCGCTCACGAAGTTGGAGACCGAGGGATACCAAAAATAGACATGGAAAAATGGCATATGTTGTGCTATTAATCTAGCAAGCTACGTCTAGAAGAATATGTGAGAAACTCAGCAGTTGAGGCTTTAATCTCTGCTCCGCTCACAAGGTTCTGGACACAAGACAGTCACTTGACGAAGATATATGCATTGTATACGAGCATATTTTAGCACAGGTAACGAAGGCGCAATAATAGATAAACCTCACTCCCAGCCGTTCAGAAAGCCCAATAAGGCTCGCGTTAACTCCTCAGACCAATGACGCTATTACCTAAATTTTATATATGATATTGACGAGGAGATCCAATCCTTGACCACATAAAACATAAGTGTTCCCTGACTTTAGTAGAAATTTTGATAAGGTTTCCCAGCACCTCCACAGGCTGGATGAAAAATTGGAATTAGCAATGAGTATAGGTGGAGTGGATACATGGTTGATTAAAGAGTGGCATTGCAAATACCCGAAAACAGTGTGTACAAACTAAATGGGAATAAATCATTCATGGGGAAAAAATAGTGAAGAGTGTTAGTCCACAGGGCAATAACAAGAATGCATAGGAAGCCGTGACTCCTCATAATCCTCATATATATAAATATTTAGACATGGGATAATTGAACGAAGATGGTGGTCGAGGAGGGAGTGGTGAGGAGTAAGATATAATACTCGATCCTATACAGAATACACCGTAGGTAGTCGAAGATGCAGATAGACTAAGATTCAAAATGATCTTGGATAACTCTTGGGTGGGCAGATAATTGGCAAAGATTTTTAATATGTTAAAAGTGTTAAGTTCTTCACCTAGGTTACTCAAAATAAAAGTTTTACTAAGATATGAATGGGATTGGCTTTGAGTCTGTCGGACCAAGAAAAATTTAGTGTTGCACTTATAAGCGAGTAATTTAAATAGCTAATCAGTGTTTGGAAAGCTAGAAAATAAATCTAATAAGACTTGTGGGCTAATAATCGCAGATGTTGTCTACAGAGCAATGAAGTATAGTAAACTGATATAATGCTATTATAATGAATGAACACGGATATGTAAACAAGACCTGGCCCGCTTATTTAAGAAGACTTAAGATATGCTAGAGAGAGTGCAACGTTAAGCAACAAGGATGATTTCTGGGTTTGAAGGGTAAGAGCTATGAGGAAGAGGAAGGAGTTAGAATGTTTTCTGTAGAAAAGGCGACTTTCTCAGAGGGGACACTGATACGAAGTCTACAAACTATTTACCATCTATTGAAATACAGAGATCAATAATTTCTTCATAGTAGACCATGGAAGGTGAGCCGAAGGGCATAAATAAAAATTAAGAGAAAGCATGCCATTCTTGATATAACAGAAAGCATACTTCAGTATAGGTCGTTTGTTAAATTTCTGGAATAGTCTGCCAGAGAGGTTGTTGAGTGTGACTCGATATCAACATTTAAGAAAGGTTAGATTCATTTATGGATGGCGTTGGGCAATCAATAACTATATTACAAGCCAAATTGATGCGAGTTTTAGTTTTGAATAGGTAGTTATAGTAGGATGGCGTGTGACCATAACTTAGTTATATGCCTTTTCAGCTTGCATAGTAAAGTGAATATCCATGCGCCGTTGTACGACCTGCACAGGCGTTCTTAATATTAGAGTGTGATATTGTGGGCGCCCTGGCAGGTCATCCATAGTTTAAGAAGATTCCATAGATTCCAGCTTTGAGCTACCCAAGAAGATTAGTGAGAAGTGCGCGGCTCTCGTTATATATATGGTCAGAGCACAGCGTCGCATGAGACACGTCAGAAGGACACACCGACAAAGTTAAGACAACAACACAGCGAATCAGTGTATTCTCCTCTGCACGAGTAGCCTCATGACAGACCTCGTTGCCGGAAGTAGTAAAGTGAAATCGGGGATCATATACTCCAGACAGAGGCCCAGACCCGCTGTAACTCTCACGTACTGATCTTTCTAATCTTAATGTTAATGTTATATGGCCTTGAATCAGAGAAAAATTCATAAAACGTGCATAGGGCAAACAGTTGGGAGAACGAAGTTAATACCTAAAGTGGTCCCACGTTACCCCGCCCAATGCTATATCTTCAGATTCCATCTTTTTTTTTTTTTTTATAAAAATATCCTATGGGAGTATTAGCAACTTTGAGAGGCTGTTAACTTTTTTCTTCCTAAATAAATGACGCCCCGGTTTATTTTTTGTATTCTTCATTTTTATTTTCTTAGAGGATAATCTCTCTCCCC
>JABUQX010090434.1:0-22276 GCA_015478945.1 Trachelipus rathkii | reverse complement strand
TATTTCTTTTAAGAGACATTTTTATTTTTTATTTGTTAACTTTTTATTTTTCATAAGTTTTGCTTTTACTGCTTTGTTTTAAAGTTTTATAATTTATGCTTTATTTTACATTTTTAAAAAACATTTTACGTTTTTACTAAAATATTTATTCTTTTAAAGTTCGTTTTCTAATTTGGATAGTATTTATGATGTTTACAACGTAAAATATATATATTTATTGACCCTAAAACAGTAAAGCAAGAAAGCAGTAACTCAAATCACTCACCTCTACCCCTTCCCATCCAAGATCAATTGATCAATTGATTTCTATCACACAAGAAGATGCATTTATTGTATTACAAATTCACAAGCTGTATGAACAAAACATAAAATAAGTTCTTTGTACATAGATACAAAAAGTTTTTAAATTATTACATAAATCTACATAATACTTTAACATGAAATATGCTGACAAGATTATTATCACAAACATTTTATCATCGCTTCAATTTATACACTAATATATATATATATATATTTACAATGAGATTTATAACCTGACAACTTTTAATATGCTTACAAAACATTACGCTAGTAAGGTTTACCACTTTCAAGAAATAATAATAGACAGCAAAGAATATCTTTAGTATTATCACATTTAAGCTCCGCCCACTTTAAATATTGCATCAGCATTTATGAAATGGTTTTCTGAAACGTAAAAGGAAAGGGAATTGATTTTTATGAACAAGTCCGAAACTTTTAGTTGATTTGAAATTAAAAATACTATAATTTTTTTTATTTGAATATATATTTTAATTATCTTTATTAGTTTATTCAATGTTTCAGAATTACCATAAAAGCTACGAACAGTACAGTTAGGCTTAATGTCTATTTTCAAAAACTCAATTATGAATTAATCAAAGATAAGTTCTTCTATAGTTAGTTCAATAGTATTTCCTTATTTTCTTTCTTTATATTAGCGACTTACACTATAACAATAAGATTTAATGTATTTCATTGTTACGTTTACTAGAAATAAACAATAATAATATTCAAATAACATCTTATTTTTTATTTCAAGAAAATTAATATTATAATTTTAAAATAGTTTTCTTTCTAATCGCTCATATTATTTTCTATTGTTATATATAATAACTTTAATGTTCCTATCATATTAAAGGATTTAAATTTATTTCTATCTAATATATACTATTAAGGATATTCTTCATGTTAATGTAATCTCGCAGGTAATCGATAGCAAATCGGCTCGATATGACGTTCTTAATAATTTAGTCCTTTCACATTTCTTTAATGTCAATAATATTATTTATATTTCCATTAATTTGAATTTTATAACAAGGTTGTGAAGGAACAGCCTGGAAATAAGAATGAAAATCCATAATCTCCGTTTATCTAGTCTGTATAAATAATTATATTAATATACTTAGTTTTACATATAGTATTATATAATATTTTAATTTTGGATTAAAAAACTCAGTTTATTTTATCTCTCTAATATAATGTATTTATTGTCTACAAATTTTGTTAAAGCATTATGCGTTAATTTATTTGTGTTATAATTTCTAGTTTCATTAATTTAATAATTAACTATATTTATTAATTAATTATTATAATTTTATTATATTATCGACCTATATTATTATATATCAATTCTTAGCTGTATATTTAATTATATCTAAAATTTTATTTCATTTATTCTATTTTATATCTTTTTTTTAAATTTCATTATTTTTTTTTTAATTTTTTAATTTATTAATTTTATTAATCTTTGTTATTTATATTTATATTAATTATATGATATTTATTATATGTTATAAATCTCTGATGTATATAGTCTTTTAAATTTATTTCTAATTATATTATACTGACACCTTTGATAGTTATATTATAAAAACTATCACACTTAACATATTACATTCTATAAGCTTATTGTTTTTATGTTTTTAGACAGGATTATTTATATACTATAGTATATATATATTATAATTATAATATATTACACTTTTTCTAAAATATATATTCATGTGTTTGTGTTTATTTTATATATATATTATATTAATATATATTAACTTTTAAAATTATCTAATAAATTAGTAATATATGAACTATACTACCTACGATGATCATCACATAAAGAAATATGCTAAAACTTTGAGTTGAAAATATAATACAACCTAATGAGTTGAGTATTTCTGGCATTATTAACTATATATTTTAAATAATGTCATAGTGAAAAATATTCTAAAAAATCCCTATTAAGAAGTTATTATGGATATATATTAATAATATTAAAATAAAAAATAAATAAAAATAATAGTATCCTTTACATTATAAATAGTCATCATATAATTCATTATACATTAACCATAATATTTCATTAATGTTTAGTTACAAGACATATTCGCTTTCTTTGGACAAAGAATGAAATAATAAAGATATATCAACCGTGAAATGAAAAATTAATTCAGTAAATAGATGTATATTATAGGTATAACTTTTTAGAAGGTTAATATTAATAATAGGACTATATAATATAAAGTCGGAGAAAAGACGACGTAGTTAGATAAAGGGTCAAGCTGGTATAAATTACTAAATTAGAAGTATATGGCTAGTACAGATTAGCTGAAGTATTAGGCGGTGACAAAATTGCATAAGATGGGAGCTGAAAGGTACCAGTGAGTAAATAGCGGACTGTAGATGATATTTTGCTAGTGTTGAGGCAATATTACGAAAATGGTGTGCTCGAAAGTATCACAAGGTTGTGTAATTGCTGTTTTATGGGTATTCGGTAGTGTAAGGAATAACAAAGAAGCGTAATATAACCGCAACTTCGACGCCATTTCCACTAGTTTTGGCTTTTTATTTCTTATTACTTCATCAAGTTTGGCTCCCCGCTGCTGCATTCTTGCCATCACTCTTGCCATATCAGGAGATAAAGGTCTCGAAATGCCACTATCTTACGTGGTCAGGAGAAAAGAAGACGCGATAACGTCAATTCGAATTTTGAAAAATTAGGGTAAAGGAATCAATACTCTGTTGGTCTGAATTATGGATCCAATTCGGTTATGGGGGCGAAACCCTTACATAGTGCGAGAGACAAGATAAATGATGATAGCGATTATCCACCTCAATGATTAGAGCCTAATGCAATCTTACTGAGGTTTTGGATGTGTCTCTCATTTATTTGCTTCACAGTTCAAAACTGCAACTCAAGTGAACTGTAAAATGAAGGGGTACCCAAATATTAATAATTGTAAATGACTGAGTTATTTCCTGTCAATTTTAATGACCTTTTTTTCTTATTGAAAAATGTAGCAATTAATTTTTGTAATTAGTTTTAAATCAATAAAAAAAAAAACAAAAATAAAAAAAACAATAAATAAAACAACGGCAAATTGTTTTTTTTCTATAAACACGTGCTTTTAGAAGTTACACAGATCTTTAATTAATAAATATACAAGTAATAATTATATTATATTATAAACTGCAGCATTAAAATTATGCTTGCATTTTTTGCATCAGAGAAAATATAATCTTTATAAAGAGAGTATGCTTTCTCCATTAAAAGTAGGATAAGAGGTCTATTTAAGTTGGGTAAGGGAAGTAAAGCGTGAGAGATGGGGGGGGGGGGTATGAGAATTTGAGATGAAAGTAATAATAATAATAATATAACAGATAAGATAATATATAATAGTGCCAATCCCATAAATCAATTACTCAATACCCATATTTGATTAATAATATATTAATTAGAGACATCAATTCAGATAATAAAATCCTCTCTCAGGAAAGATATAAATATTATATACCTAATGAAGTGAAACGATACGAGAAATTATCCAAGAATACATTGAAAATAGAATTGACCAAACGAAATTTTTTCCAGATTAATCAATAATTAAGAATAAAATCCATATAATAATATATTCAAAATTATGTATCTAAATAGAGTAAAATGAATAAAGAATAATACTCTAATTGAAAATGAAACCATATAATCATAAATAGATATATTAAATAAATCAATTAATATGATGTCGTAAAATATTTGTTTTAGGAAGCAATTTCATAATTAACAAATATTACATTCAAATTGGCGATATTAAAAAATTAGTGTATTTAATTTACTAATTGTCATTATACAGCTGGTAAAAAAATAGTCGACGCATAAACAGCTAACTATACTCTAGATAAGGTAAATCCTCAACAACCGCATGAACAACTGCGAAGTAAGCGACCTTTCTTTTTCAATTGTATTACATTGGAGAATTATTATTTTCATATCCGAAATTTACTCAATCTTCGCTAATCTAATTAGATATAAATAAAAGATAGAATAAAGAAGAGAGAATTGCCGAGAAATGCGCGCTGGTATTATTATAGTGACATGTGTATGGGCGTTCTAATATTCATGGGGCGACATGAGACCGGGATTTGGATATATGTGATAGTCGCTTTGTTGTTGCATAAGAGAGACCAATTCTGTGCTCTAGAACATCTTTTTCAATTGTTTAATTGGGAATTTATATATTTTCATATAAATTTACAGTATCAGCGAGCTTATCGCAGTCTGCACTAAAATACTGTTCTCTCACATTATATACAATAACAGGTTTATCTCTAGTTACTTTTAGGTCAAGGGTATGATATACTCGAACTAGGGTTGATTATCATCGATAGCTCGTCTATGTAAATTTAGAGCATATATCAAGCAACCGAACTATCTGCAGGGGAGGGGAAAAATAGCTGTTACAAATCAGCAAAAACTTTTATAGTCTCTACATTCGTACAAGGCTCTATAGTGACTGCGGGAACAACACAAGGGTATGAGTAGCTCTTATTAAAGTCGACATATATTTTCTATAATTTGTGTATATTTAGTGATTGCGTATGTTTTCAAGTGACGATGAATATAACTTAGTACTCTGAATCTGTATCAGAAATACGATCAATTCTTCTATGCGATAAGAATAGTTACTGAGGTTAAAACAGCTTTATGTAGAATAAAAATTAGATAAGCTTTCTAAAAGTCTAATTTTATCATGATATTTAGTGAGTAGGAACTAGAAGTCAGATTTTTTGTTATGAACTACTCGATCTATTCTACCAGATAGTGTTGATTGCGCATTGTCCTCTTTGTTTTTATCAGTAAAGCACAATGAGATGAGTTCGAAAATTAGTGTCAGAAAATGATATATATAGTGTTAGATTCCTGTGGTACTCTGTCTTGATTGATTTTCGTACGAAAATGCTTATATACCCTAATATGTTGCTACTCAATATAACAATAGTTTAAAAAGAAATTTGTGATACTTTCCCTCACGAAATATTCACTAAACTATGCCTATGGTGTGAATTACGGATAATGTTTCGGATGTTTGTTTAATAGATTCAAAATATCAATTGTGTCATATAAATGATAAGTTTACGTCATTCGTTTCCTTTCTCATAGTTCCCACATTTCAAAAGCTATGAAATCATTAATTATGATACAAAATTTTGAGGATAGTGAATTTTTTGTAGCTTTCTTAACGAGAGTTAAGGATTATCAAATTATATCAGAAGTAAAATTGTGTAGAAGACACTTATGCTCCATAAATCAGGACTATTACATGAAAAGGAGGTCTATATTCTAGAGGTGAGAATCCACTTAGCTTCACCTATAATAAATATATATATAATACCATCCGTTTTGATTGGTAAATATAAGCGCGTCCTATCAAGAGGTAAAATATATGTATCTTTTCAGTATTGGACAGTTTGTATAGTTAGTTTTTTTATAATTATTGGGATCCAAAGAATTTACTTTCAAATTTTAATATTAAGTATATTATATTGTGAGAATAGAATGAGCATACAAAATTTGGCTTCACTTGGCTTCCTTTTTATAAAGAATGGACTTAAGACCTTTTACTTTACAATTAATCATTGTTATCCTATCAGACATAAGTCATATGAAAAGTAAATGGGATTATATTTAATTTAGATATATTTTAATTCGCCTTTTTTAAACGATTAATCAAAAGAGAATAAATCTATTTAAAAATAGACTCACAAATTTAAAATTATATAACTACCTATTGGGTCCCAGTATTTTATATGAACTATTAGGTCATGTTCTTTAGAAGTTATATTATAAATACTTAATACTTTTCTACCAATTAGTATACGTAACTTACAGTTTGTTATGATGTGTTTAATTATATGACTCATATAGTATTAAATATATATAGGCTACGTATCTATCAGCTTACATAATAAGAGATGCTTACATTAACTTTGACTGACACTTATAAATCTTGATGTATTTTAGCTTGATGACATCCGTATCAGTTAAACTGGCACGCTGCTGAGTTAGAGGAATCATTACACTATATTATATACTAAATTATATATAGATATTATATAAGCTTACCAGATGAGTATCTGCTTTATTTCGCACGGTCGACCTTAATCTAATCCGTAATTTAGGACTATTAAGGATGAATGGCTTTATGCTTTATGAATAGGAAGAAACACACAAATCTCTCTCTTCAATAAACCTATTCTTCTATAGCTCCTACAGTTAAGCGTATTCACGGACGGCAGATCTTGGAGTTACCTCTTCATATAAAATGATTTATTCAACTTCATCCCATCCCCTAACAATAATAATAGTTCAATAAAGTTAGTATTGAATGACTAGAAGATGCCTCTAAGCTATGTTCTGGTAAATATTGCAACAGAGTTTTCGAAAATCGTTTTAACTTGATAAAAAGATCGCTTAATGATAAGGGCATTGTTTTTTTTTATTATTAATCTTTATAATAATTAATTATATACTTAAAGGTGTAATAGTTAATGTGTGTATAAGTAAAGTTTTTTCTTGTAAAGGAGACTGGTTTAAAGGCGTAAACTTTCATATGAGTATTCCACCATTAAAAATGTAGTTGTAAGTAGAATACTTTTTTATACTTTTATAAATAAGTTGATATTTTTACTATTAATATTATCTAAATAAGTAGAATTATACTACCATTTCTTATATGAGAAATTGATTATGAGTTAATAATCTATTAGTTATATTTATTTATCATTACTTATATTATCATATTAAATCCATGTTTGGAAAGTGAAGATAGGATGTTGTTGTTTTGTTTTGTTGGTGTGTTTGTTTTGTTGTCTGTTATTTTGTGTAGAGTGGTATGAGTTATGTTTTTGTTGTGTAGAATACAATTTTTTCCTTATTTGCTGTACTAATATTTAATTATTAATTATTATTATTTATTTATTTCATTATTTAGTTATAATTATTTATTTTAATTTATTTATATTATTTTTTTGTTATTGTGTTTTACAAAACAGTATTTTAATGTGTATTAGTATATATATATTAATTTTTATTATTATATTATTATTATATATCCTTTTCTTCTTCTTCTTTATATCTTACTCTTTATTTTTACTTTATAATATTCCCTTTATTATTATTAATATTATTCCTCGCTCATAATTTTCGTTCTAGTCTTTAATTTTTCATTATGGATTCTCGCTCTTCATTTCGATGTAAATTAACTATCATTCCAGTAAATCTTTCTATCTAGCTTCGTTCTCTCTCGTTTCTTGCAGTTTTGAATTAGCTTACAGTACGTGTCTTCTAACTTGCTTCTCTTTCTTAATCACGTATGTTTATTTTTCTTCTTAATATTTTTAGAATGTGCTCTTCTGTCTTCTTGCTTTTAATCTACCTCTGATGTGGACTGCTCTTTCATTCGATCTAACGTCTGTTCAATGTATCTCATATTAAAAATGTGGCTAATGCTCCTGTATACTTATTCTGCCTTCATATCCTTCTCTTTACTTCTTTACTCTTTACTTCCTTCTTTACTCTTTAACTTTACTTCTTCTTCTTCTTCTTTCTTCTTCTCTTACTCTTTCTTCTTCTCTCTCTTTCTTCTTTTCTCTATTCTATATCTATATATATGTTCGCTTTACTAATTCTATATGATCATTGTTGCTTCTTAACTATTTTAATTTATCTTCTTGTTTCTTCTTTTTCTTTTTCTACTTATTTCTAATTTATTTTTATTATTATTCATTATTATTAATTATATTATTTTTATATATTATATTAATTTACTATTAATATATAATTATTATATTATTATATTATTCATTTTAATAATTTATTTCCATTATTATTATTCAATTAAATGTTAAGGCCTTTGTGAGATCTATTCTTAGAGAAACTGCATTTATAACTTTGGTTAGAAGAATAACTACAAGTGAAATTTTGGTCGTGAAGTATTATTAGTCGCTCTATATTGATTTTTTATTATTTATTGTAATAGTATTTAAGTTTTTATAAATAGGATAAGAATTGTATTGGTGTATTATGTTGGAGTGTAAGTAGGATAGTATGTATATTTACAAGTCTTCCAGAAAATAAACGCAGGTGTAATAGGATTGTACCAATATATTAGCTGTATGGTTCAGGCATTGTCAAGGAAATTATGGGAAAAGATGTTATGTTGAAGTTTTTTTTTTTGGATTAGAGATTGGTATCTATTTGTGAATGAGGTTTGAATTAAATTGTAAAACTTTGTGTCTTATCGCTTTATTATCTTTCTTCTCTTCGTGCTTGGTTGCTCTTGTTTGCGGCATACTGGGTGCTGTGTTGGTTCTTCTTGCTCGTTCTTGCACAGCTCTTTGGTTTATCATATTCGTGATTTGTGCGCAAAAGTCAATGAGAATTCATGTTTTTTTCAGTGCTTCGGGTGCTTTCTCTAGCGTTATTGAATCTATTTTATATACTCTTTATTTCTTCTTTCCTTTGAAACTTCATATATATATCATTCTATTTATCTTACTTTACTCTATCCCCTTATATACCCTGTTCATTACTTTCTCTTTTATACTTAATTAAACTAATCTAACTTCTTCTTATCTTTCTATCTTATACTTCTATATTACATTCTTTATATCTTATCTTCGTTTATCTTATATTACTTTATTCTTCTTATATTTTTATATCTTATTCTTTTATCTTGTTCTGTCTTCTCTTATTATTACTTTTATTTTTATTTTCTTATTCACTTTTATTTCTTTTTCTCATTCTCTCCGTTTATCATCTTATACTTTCTATTTTATATTCTATTCTTCTTTAGTATAATACTATATAATTTCTTATATACTTCATGTTATTCTTCTTATTACCCTCTACAGTATATATATCTTTTATACTATTTATCATATTTTTAAAAAAATAGTTAACCTTCTTCTTCTTTCTTTTTCTTTTTCTTTTTCTTTTTTCTTTTTCTTTTTCCCTCCTTGTTTAAATGTTTAGTTATCCTATTTTAATCTCTTTTTCTCTTTAACTTCCTAGCTTTACTAAATGCATCTTTTTATGTTGTCATTTTCAAAACTTTCTATTTTATTTTTACACTTTTTTTTACATATACTTATATATTATATATATTTACTTTCTTATCATCTTTATCTCATTATCTTTATCTTTCTTATTATAACCTCTGATCTTATTCCTTTACTTCTTCTTATATCATTAGATTCTTATATCTTCTTCTTGTTCTCTTCTATCATTTTGTCAATCTTTTATCTCTCCTTTTATTACTTATCTTCTTCTTTATCTCCTTTTTTTTCTTCTATCTTCTAATTTCTGCGATATCTTTTTCATTAATTTCTTTTATATCTTATATTACTTATTTATTTATATAATATTTCTTCTTTTATTCTGATCTCTTGGTTCTAGATGACTCTTAGTTTCTTTTCTTTCTATCTCTTTAATATATATTACTAGTTTCATTTTTACTCTTCTTTATTTTTCTTCTTATATATTTTTTCTTATATCATCTCTTTTTCCTACTCTCTTCTTTTGAATTAAAGCTACCTCGAAAGGTTGGAAACAAATTAAAATGATATTTCACTATAACAATTTCTAAACGCCCATATATAAAATATTCTCTAATTTAATCATTATTTTATTATTTTCTCTTCTTCATTAATGCTTCTATTATTAATTTTTTATATATTTGTCTCTATTTCTTCCTTCGTTTTGCTTATCTTGTATCCTATATTATTCTATTTTTTTCCCACTTATTTTTTTATATTCTTTTACTATTTTTCTTTTTCCATATAATACTATATATATACTATATATATATATTAGCGTTACTTCTTGCTCTTCAGTTTAAATAACGTTTTATGATATCAGCTATTCGGATTGGTAAAACCTTTTTAGGACTAGATACTTAATTTACTTTCCATTTTCATGTACGATCCATTCTGTTTAGTCCGTAATAAGCCTTAGTTGCTTTGACGTTCTCTGTTTCGATTTCTTCTCTCTTCTCAGCTATTTTACATTAGTCTTTGTAGAAGAGTATTTATCTTTTCTTTCTATTATATTATATTGTATCTTACTTATTTATTATTCTTTTTATTCTATCTTATCTTTCTTAGTCTAAGCTATTATTCCTTACTCTATATACTTATTACTATTCTTTACTATTATCTCCTTTTATTTTCATATATATATCTTCTTTATCTTTCTTCTTATTTTATTTAATCCTTATCTATATATATATTACTTATATCTTTTATATATATACTCTTTATAAACGCTTTGTGTTGACTTTGAAAAAATAAAGAGAAAATTACCATTTTAAACATAAACCACAAGCTATGAAATTAAATTATAATTCTAATATATAAATGACAATTAAATTTTTTTGTATGATCTTGATCCGACCAATCAGCTAAATCTAACTACGTTTGGTATATTAAATAAGAATAGAAATAATTTTAATATTTCTTTAATTTTGAATGAATTTCGTAGAACGAAAGTGGCTAATGTATTGCTTGTGTTAATAAGTTATATCTTACTAGTAAGTTACTCTTGAATTTCAAATGTAATATGTTAATTTATTGACTTGACAGACAAACCAACAGCATCTCAGATGTTCGATTCATTATTCAGTTCAAGCGGAAGCCCTGCAATCGATGCTAAATTAGGTATGTTAATTGCTTGTTTATTGGTTTACGGTTTGTTGCTTTGGGATGTATTATTGAATATGTGATACTGTTCTGGGTTCTTTGTTTGGGAGAGCACTCTGGGCGAGTGGTTGGCTTTCTTTTGATGTTTCTAGCATTGCGTACCTGCTGGGGATAGCAAATAATAAAGTAACTGGGTTGTAGGCGGCTATATACATTGCGAGGTTCCACGAGCTTTTCACCAAACTTCTTAAGACGAATCGTACTTTGGGATGGAAAACATTTCGTGCATGGCAAACAAACCCTAGATAACGAACATTCGCCAAATATGACCCCATCTACCTTTGTGGTGTTCGATTATTCGTCTTAATGTAGTTCGGCAAACTCCGCTGGTGTATAGCATTCTTTATTTTATGAAATTCCTAATAAAAAAAAAAATTCTTTTTGATTTAGTAGAAAATATGGAATGGTAAATATGGGTAAAATTTGCATAACTTTTAGCTACGTTAAAGCTAGCTTGCTTCTTTTGTGTGTGTGTGTGTGTGTGGTATGACCATATAAATATCCTTGGAATGAACAAAATAAAAGGCATCTCATATTTTACTTTTATTTAGTTTTATACTTGCGTAAATGGACGACTTAGTTATGCAAAAAAGGAATCGTACCTCAACATTAAAATAAGTGTTGGTTCCATTTTTGCATGACTAGGTCCTATTATAATTTTTTCATAGAAAGAAAAAGTTAAGAGTATAAGCTGAAAGGTGAGGGAAGTCGAAAATAGTTGTCAAAACTACATAGTATAAAATAATATTTTAATTGTTAATGGTGATGAGAATGAGAAATTAAAAGAAAATAGTTAGCTGTTTTTTTTTTTATAATAATGAACTTATTTCTTTGTAGTTTAGTGTACAATTTAGTAATATTAATGCATGTCTTTTTTCCTGCCATTCATGATCAGTAGTGATATATATATATTCTTTATTTCTTTCTTTCTTTACCTACCTCTTTCTTTGTCTATATATATATATATATATATATATATATATATATATATATATATAGTAAGAAAGAGTTATATATATATATATATATATATATATATATATATATATATATATATATATATATATATATATATATATATATATATATATATATATATATATATATATATATATATATATATCTTCTTCTTCTTTATCTGCCTTCTATTTCCCAAGAATGGGAGTAAGGTGCGTAACGAGCATCGGAAAAGAAAAGCAGTAGGAGAACATGACATAAGTCGAAAAGAAAGCCCAGCCTTACCATTAATTAGTGAGAACTCATCGCAGTCAGAAAATCCACCTAAAGCTTCATGGGACAGCGATGGACCCTCACTATGGAAGATCGTCAAGGTAAGGGTTCATCCTTGGCCCAGGTGGGCCACAACCATACCCCCCTCACAACACCCCGCATTCACTCCTGTTATACACCTTCTTCTCGCCTCTACCAAACTCAGATTTCTCTCCAAACATTCGTTTACTGACTCAATCCACTTTTTCTTCGGTCTCCCAGCCGGTCGGTTCCCAACACACTCGCCACTATACATCCGCTTAACCAACCGACTATCATTCATCCTTTCCATATGACCAAACCATCTCAACATACTTTCATTTATTCTCTCATTTATCCCTTTCTTCACAATTCACACCTCTCTCTAATGTTCATTCCTCATTTTGTAATAATTCCTTCTTTCTCTAAGCACCTAAAATAATCCCTAAGATTGTCCATCTGAACACATTGAACTTAGATCTATACTTTATTCCAGACCATAGTCTCACTACTATACACACACAGGTAACAACATACCCTCATGTAAGACCCTAGCACTCAAGACAGTCCCTTTACATTGACCAACGATTTAATTGTACCAGCCACCTTCCTCTGCCATTCACAACTTTCCTACTACACTCTGCATCATCCGTTCCCTTCATCCAACATATACCCTAAATATTTAAACTCAGACACTTGTTCCAGCTGCTCACCATCTAACATAACTTTACACTGAGACTGTCCTCACTCACAACCAGTGCGGCCTTAGACTTTATGTGGGCCCTCGGCAATAGACTTTGCGGGGCCCTGGGCGGTGTTTTCGTAGAAAACATACACAAATATATAAAGTATTAAAATCTGTATTATTATGGAGATATAGTATTAGAATATATATATATATATATATATATATATATATATATATATATATATATATATATATATATATATATATATATATATATATTTATATATATATATATATATATATATATATATATATATATATATATATATATATTTTTTCTTTTTTTCTCTTTTTTTTTTTCTTCACCTTCCTCTTTGCCCCAAGATTGGGGGTAAGGTGCTGTACAAGCATCGGAAAAGAAAAGCAGTAGGAGAACATGACAAACATCGAAAAGAAAGCCCAGCCTTACCGCCCCCTCTGTACCATTAATTAGTGAGAGCTCGTCACAGACAGAAAATCCACCCTAGAGCATCATGGGACCGCGACGGACCCTCACTATGGTAAATCGTCAATGTAAGGGTTCATCCCCTGGCCCAGGTGGGCCAAAACCATGCCCCCATACAAAACCCCGCCATTCTCTCCTATCATGCACCTTTATTCTCGCCTCTGCCAAACTCACATTTCTCTCCTTCAGACATTCGTTCACCGACTCAATCCACTTTCTCTTCGGTCTCCCAGCCGGTCGGTTCCCAACACACTCTCCACTATACATCCGCTTAACCAACCGACTTTCATTCATCCTTTCCACATGACCAAACCATCTCAACATACTTTCATTTATTCTCTCATTTAGCCCTTTCTTCACACCAATTTCACCTCTCTCATAAGTTCATTCCTCACTTTATTAATTCTTCACACCTAGCATGCCCCTAAGATTGTCCATCTGAACACATTGAACTTTAGATCTATACTTCTTATTCCAGACCATAGTCTCACTACCATACAATAACACAGGTAACAACATACCTCATGTAAGACCCTAGAGTACTCAAGACTTAGTCCCTTGACATTCACCAACGATTTGAATTGCAAGACCAGCAACCTTCCTGCCATTCACAACTTTCCTACTACACTCTGCATCATCCGTTCCCTTCTCATCCAACATGACACTAAATATTAAATTTATACTTGCTCCAGCTGTCACCATCTTAACATGGAATTTGCCACCTGAGGGACTGTCTCACCACAACCATAACTCCATTTTATCTACGTTTACTTTCAAACCCTCCTTTTACATACCCTGCCAAATCTCTCTCCCCAATCCTTCAAACTCTCTTCAGATTCGCCACACAGAACCAAATCATCTTGGTATATAATAGGTAGGACAATCTCCACCTACATTCCATTCTCCTCCACTCATTCTAACACCATTTCCTGCCATACCCACAACTCGAATTCTTTCATAACCCTATCGATATACAAATTATACATAGGTAATACATATATATAATAAACATATATATATATATATATATATATATATATATATATATATATATATATATATATATATATATATATATATATATATATATATATATATATATATATATATATATATATAGTATATATATATATATATATATATATATATATTGCGCAGCTCATGCGATATGGGTTAAGTCTGATTAGCCTCATGCCCTGGAGCTGCTACTGCTTCAGCAACCATAACCTTACTCTTTATCTACGTTTACTTTCAAACCCCTCCTTTTACACACCCTGCCAAATCTCTCTACCAATCCTCTCAAACTCTCTTCAGATTCGCCACACAGAACTAAATCATCTGCATACAATAGGTAGGGCACCCTCCACTCATCTCCATTCTCTACCATATTAACACCATTTCCTGCCACCTCCACCTCTTCTTTCATAACCCCATCCATATACAAATTGAAAAACTAAGAGACATAACACAACCCCCTGCCTCACTCCGCCATTAATACTAAACCAATCCACTTTTTGGAGCACATTATTCCACACACGCCTCACTTCGCCTACGTACTTTTTGATTCACCCTGCTGGAAGCCTAATACCACCAACACCTATCAGCTAACACTCCGTCATAGAGCTCTCTTATTAACCCCACTATATTACCTGTTAAAACCATAAAACCTAAATACAATTCTTCTTCTCTCATTTTTTCAATCATTTGCTTCAATGTAAAGATTTGATCCACAATGCCATCCTACCACCCAACACCTCCTGCCTTCACCAACTAGTCCTTCAGTCACTGATTTAATTTTCAATAAAAATACCAGCATATATCTTCCTACAACACTCAATAAACTAATTCTATAATTTCTATGCAGTTCCCTTATCTCCTTACCTCCTTATGGTATGGTACTGCCTCCTCCAACCCTTGGGACTATACCCTTATAAACGCTTTATTACACAATTTCCAGATCCAAAATCACCATATTGCTCCGTTCTTGATCATTTCACCAGTAATTTCATCTATTCCTGCAAGATTTTTACCATTCTTCAACTTTCTCACTCTACCCTATTACCTCCTCCCTTGCTAATAACCCTATCCCTAAAATACTCTATTCTTTTCTCGCACCATCAAACCCACACACATTCACTATCACCTCTTCACACACTAATATTATAGATTTTTGAAGTGTTCTTTCCACACTCCCTCACATCCATTTCATCAATTACAAAAATAATCCCTAATCATTATTCTGAGCAGGTTCCCCTCTTATTCTCATTCTTAACCTTTCTCGCTTCCTTCAGAAGAGCTTCCTATTCCCGTAAGTCCCCATTCATCCCTCCTTCCAAACTGTTCATTACCTCTTTTTTTCCTACGTATGCACTTTTAGTATTTCTTTTTACCTCCTTATATCAAATATCTTTCTTTTGAAACTTCATCATTTGCTTTTAGTACATTCAACCACGCTTTTTTTACTTTTGTCCGTTTGCATCACCCTCTTCATTCACCACTCACCATGTTAACATTCTTAGCTTCCACTTTAGCACATCCACATATTTCTTTTGCACTGCTAACAATTGTTTCCTTCATTTGCTCCCAAATTTGTTCAGTTTCAACTTCTTTTTTCACATTCAACTGATTTATATTTGTGAGCATTCTTACATACTTATCCTTATTACCTTGTTCACTTAACTTCTACTCTTAATTTTACCCACCTCCTTCCGTATCACCTTCCTCTCCATCTGCCCCACTAACTTAATTTTACATAGAACAACATAATGATCCGATAATCCCATTCTTAAACCCCTCATGATTTTTAACATCCAACACATACTTCAACATCTCCTTCTTCACCCACACAAAATCAATCATACTTTTCACTTTTGATACTATCTCTACCTACACCAATTCTAGTATACTTATGGATACTCTTTGTGTTTAAAGAAAGTATTACTTACACTCATACCTCTCTCTTCACAGAAATCAATTCTTCCCGCTCATTCTCATTTTCTCTCCTGACACCTCGAAACCATCTAAAAGAGTACCATTTTTTTGATCAAATTTCCACTAAACTCATTCAGGTCCCCCCAACACTATCAATCTGTCTACTCACCCTATCCAAAACATCATTCAGATTATCCTAAAAAATCGTACTCTCTCAACATCATTCTCAGATGGACCATATGTTACAACCACACCTTGACCTTTATCAAACTTAAATTTAATCATTAGAATTCTACGACTCACACACACAAAGTCTACCATGGCTCTGTACTACAAGTCACTCATCAAAATTGCAACTCCTTCTCTCACCTCTCTCATTCCTTTCCACACCAGCATACACACATTTCACACCACACCACTCATTTTCACTGTTTCTTTTCATCTTTGTTTCAGCCAAGCAGCAAATCAACGGCTGTTTCTAAATACATCCATCACCTCTCCTCTTCTCCTCAACATTTATTCCTCTCTGACATTCCATGTACCCATACGATTAATTAGAAGGCCGTTTACGGCGATCATTACCATCTCCGAGGCATGCATCAACATTCCTAGCAAGAGATAGGTGGTAGGCACTCCAACCATCCACACCGTCCCTTAGTCGCCTCTATGACACGTAAGGGACATAATGATGTGGGCAATATATATATAAAGAGGGTGAGTGGATATATATATATATATATATATATATATATATATAGGTATATATATAGTATATATATATATGTATATATATATATATATATATACCTTACCCCCATTATCTTGGGGCAAAGAGGAAGGTGAAGAAAGAAATATATATATATATATATAATTAGATGATGAGCCTTTTAGCAACGATGTCAAAAAGTTCGAAGATTCGGGTGAAGGTAGCAGTGATAGTGGCGATGAATACAGCAAGTCCCCAAGTGAGAAAACGAGTCCAATAAAAGAAGATTTTAAATCGAATACCAAAACGTCACCTTCCAAAAATGGCTTCGATAAGAAAGAACCTACAGCAAAACCACCGAGTAAAAAGGGACCCAAGAAAACTGCTGCAGCTAAAAGGAAAACTTACTCGGATTCTGATGACGATTACTTGGAAAGTAAATCCAAGAAGGTAAACAAAGTTCTTGAATTTTTTTTTTCAATAAAACATAAATCTTGACAATACCACCACCTCATTTCGAGGTTTTCTTTCTTTCTCTTTTGTCAATAATTTTTCATTGCAAATTTCTCTCATTTTTCTTTATTAGATCGCTATAATGTTTTCTGCCATTTTTTTTTTAAAGGCAATACTATTAGAATGTGTTATATTAATTTAATAAATCAGTGTTGCCAACCCAAATTTTTAAAGGCTCTAGATTTTACGCAAAAAACACTAAACATTTCTAAAACAAAAAAATTATAAGGAAAAAAACATTTTATGCATATTTTAGGCACTAAATTAACAAGAAAACCACTAGTTTTAGTGCTAAAATTATTAAATTGGCAACTGATATATTATGTTCGTTTTTAATAATAATTTCTCAATATCAGAAAACTGAGAAAAAAGAAACGGTCGACATAGAGGAAGAATCTTTCTACAACCCTCCTCCCAGGCGGACTCTTGGAAGAGCAAAGAAAGCAGTAACAAAAATTAAGTTTTCGGATTCAGAAAGTGACGACGATTATTTTTTAATTTTATTTTTTTATTTTATTTAATTTTATTAAATATATATATATATATTATATATATATTATATATATATATATATATATATATATATATATATATATATATATATATATATATATATATATATATATATATATATATATATATATATATATATATATATATATATATATATATATATATATATATATAATAAAGCATAATTTTTTTTAATTTAATTTTAAAAGAATTTAGAATTTTACTGCGGATAGTGTAACCGAAATATGTGAAAGTCCTCGAAGAAGTTACACTATTTCTGGACATATTTTATTAGTTGCTTCTAGAGTCGCTTTTATTTAAAAGTATTTATAGGACTATAGTATGTGTTTTTATTTAGAATTCTTATTAGAGATTTTTATTTTAATTTATTTATAAAGCTTTTTTGTTTCATAGTATTATTGGTAGATTTATTAAATGTATTAAGAATATACTTACTCTAATATTTTAATGTTCTTTTAAAAAAAAAAAAAGTTTGAAAAAAAGTTTTTTAAAAACCTTTGCTCATGCTGTATTCAACAATTTACGTTTAATTCAAGAATTGTATAATATTCGGAGGAATTTAGTATCTAGTACCAGATTCTACATACTTTTATTATTCCAAATCAGGTTAACTCCCTTACCCAAGATTGGTATTTAACTACCATCAAGATTTAGAAAGTTTGGAGAAGATACCTGCAGCCGGGTCGTGGTTTTTGTCGTCGCGACCTGATGCAGCAGTTGCACTGCAACAAATTTCCCGCGAAAGTTTTACTTAAAAAAATGTGAATTTAGATACTTCCGTTCATATTGACCATTAAGTAGTATGTGCTGCAACTTTTAATTAATGTGACCAGAAATAGCAAGCTCAGTAATGTAAGGAATATTATATTAGTTGACTAAGAAAGACATTTGTCCAAGTGTTAAAAAATTATTTTATACCGAAACAAATGCAGTATTCTCATGAAACAATTATTGGTAGAGAGAGGGAGAGGGAGATGAGTATATAATTATTGTTATATATATATATATATATATATATATATATATATATATATATATTTTTTTTTTTTTTATATATATATATATATATATATATATATATATATATATATATATATATATATATATATATATATATATATATATATATATTCTTTCTTTCTTTCTTCACCTTCCTCTTTGCCCCAAGATTGGGGGTAAGGTGCTGTACAAGCATCGGAAAAGAAAAGCAGTAGGAGAACATGACAAACGTCGAAAAGAAAGCCCAGCCTTACCGCCCCCTCTGTACCATTAATTAGTGAGAGCTCGTCACAGACAGAAAATCCACCCTAGAGCATCATGGGACCGCGACGGACCCTCACTATGGTAAATCGTCAATGTAAGGGTTCATCCCTGGCCCAGGTGGGCCACAACCATGCCCCCATACAAAACCCCGCCATTCTCTCCTATCATGCACCCTTACTCTCGCCTCTGCCAAACTCACATTTCTCTCCTTCAGACATTCGTTTACCGACTCAATCCACTTTCTCTTCGGTCTCCCAGCCGGTCGGTTCCCAACACACTCTCCACTATACATCCGCTTAACCAACTGACTATCATTCATCCTTTCCACATGACCAAACCATCTCAACATACTTTCATTTATTCTCTCATTTACCCCTTTCTTCACACCACACCACTCTCTAATACGTTCATTCCTCTCTTTATCAATTCTTCTCACACCTAACACACCCCTAAGATTGTCCATCTGAACACATTGAACTTTAGATCTATACTTCTTATTCCAGACCATAGTCTCACTACCATACAATAACACAGGTAACAACATACCCTCATGTAAGACCCTAGCACACTCAAGACTTAGTCCCTTTGCATTCACCAACGATTTAATTGCACCAGCAACCTTCCTGCCATTCACAACTTTCCTACTACACTCTGCATCATCCGTTCCCTTCTCATCCAACACATACCCTAAATATTTAAACTCAGACACTTGCTCCAGCTGCTCATCATCTAACATAACTTCACACTGAGGACTGTCCTCACTCACAACCATAACCTTATCTTTAAGTTTACTTTCAAACCCTCCTTTGACACACCCTGCCAAATCTCTCTACCAATCCTCTCAAACTCTCTTCAGATTCGCCACACAAAACCAAATCATCCGCATACAATAGGTAGGGCACCCTCCACTCCTCTCCATTCTCCATCATTCTAACACCATTTCCTGCCATCCCCACCTCGAATTCTTTCATAACCCCATCCATATACAATAATTAAATGTCCTGGGAGACATAACACAACCCTGTCACTACTCACTCCGCTATTAATCCTAAACCAATCACCATTGACACCATTTATTCTTACACACGCTTCACTATCGTCATACATACTTTTGATTCCATTCAGAAGCCTACCACCAACACCATATATCACTAATACCTGCCATAAAGCTTCCCTATTAATATCATACGCCTGTTGTAAATCCATGAAACCTAAATAAATTTATTCTTCTTCCCTCATTTTCAATCATTTGTTTCAATGTAAAGATTTGATCCACACATCCTCTACCACTCCTAAACGCACCTTGTTCTTCACCAACCAGTCCCTCAGTCACTCGACGCACTCTTTCAACCAAAATACCAGCATATACCTTCCCTACAACACTCAATAAACTTATTCCCCTATAATTTCTACAGTTCCTTATCCCTTTTACCCTTATATAAGGGTACTATTACTGCTCTCTCCTTCAATCCCTTGAACTATACCCTCCATAAACGCTTTATTACACAACTTCCAAATCCAATCAATCACCATCTCGCCTCCGCTCTTGATCATTTCACTAGTAATTTCATCTATACCTGCAGATTTACCATTCTTCATTAACTTTCTCGCTCTACCCATTACCTCCTCCTTACTAATAACCTCATCCCCAAAATACCTATTCCTTCTTGCACCATCAAAACCACACACATTCACTAACACCTCATCATTACTGTTAATATTGTGTAGATTTATATATATATATATATATATATATATATATATATATATATTATATATAAAAAAAAAAAAATTTATAATAGATTTATATATATATATATATATATATATATATATATATATATATATATATATATATATATATATATATATATATATATATATATATATATATATACAATTATTGTTAATCAAGACTGTCCAGGAGTATATGTGAAACAAAACTAAAAATAATGGAAAAATATATATTAAAATTTTAAAATCAAGTTAAATAGGCACACAAGGGGTTTTAATAAATATAGGAAATCGATTCTTTTTTAAAACAAATACTTGGGAAAGAAAATATAATTCAAAAGCCATTTTATTAATTGAAAAACTTCTTACCATAAGTATAATAAAAATAACGACCTCCTCCGGACATACAAATCTACTATGTACATCACTTTCCAGATTGGAGCTTTTCTCATGATATAACAAAAAGAAAAACTAAAGTATTTTTTACATACAAAGTAATTTATCGTAAAACTAATATTTTCCTATTATTATTATTATAACTAAAAACCCATTTTCACAAATTAATGTTTTTATTAACTCATGTTTTTACTACTATAAGGTTGACAATCGAATAAATACACAAACCAGTTTCCTTTCACGAAAACGCTCTAGGCTACTCGAGGGTTCGTTCCGTTTATTTTTTTCCTCTCATTTCTAGTATATCTTTATCTACTTGAAGAAATGCTTCATGGATGTTGGCGGAAATTTGCAATAGGAATGGGTCAAGAGTTTGAAAGAGGGGTGAAATATCATAACATTTTTCACTACTATAATATTACTGTGGCTCAAACAGTAGGGGTCTATTCGGATGGTGATAGACCAGTTCGATCCCTTTTGTGGCTCCTAGGAAACAACTTCCTAAATAGTTCTAATCCTAGAATCTAGTAATACTTTTGCGGTACGAACTGCTAAATATAAAAAAAAAAATTCAAATTTTTGGAACTTACGACATAACAATATTTCAATCAATATTCAGAAAAAAATATATATAATTTAACACTGTCTAAATTACAAATATTCCTAAAACATTATATCGCTAATTGTGATTGATATCTGAAGAAATATT
>JABUQX010090433.1:72500-76085 GCA_015478945.1 Trachelipus rathkii | reverse complement strand
AGACCAGAATTAATGTCTGGAAGTGTTTCGGAGTTTTAGAACCTAAAAAAATCAAAAGAGGGTTTTTATACCCCCCAAAATAAGAGGGTTGTAGCCCCCCAAAAAGGTGGTTTTTGCAGAGACTGGAAAGGATTAAAATGATTAGGGAGATAATTTTTATAGATTCCCAATCAGATTTATCGATGTTATACCTAAATCGCGTTAAAATCGTCTTTTCTTACGTGCTCTGATACTTTATCATTGAAAATATAATGAAGTTAATATACTTTACAGATTATTAAATATTCGAGCAGTCGATTGATATCGTGTAAGGACAGGAAGATTCGAAGTGCCGCCTTCCTTTAAGCCCGAGCAGTGAGATACTCCACTTTTTCACTTTCGTGAAAAAGTGAAGGTCGCCTGAGCGGGGATTGTTCGCACGCGTTATTATTTATTATTATTATTATTATTATTATTATTTATTATTATTATTATTATTATTATTTTATCTATTATATATTATTATATTATTATTATTATTATTATTATTTATTATTATTAGCGTTGCATCGAAAAATCGACCAAACACGCAGGGTATCAATTTTAGTCGAAAATCGATTCCCTCGGGAATCGATTTTTACGCACGCAATCATGCACACACGGGAGTTTACGTGTCTGTGCGCCCCACTGGAGGAAATCCGGATCCGGATAGCGAAATGGAGCGTAGAAGGCTCAAATTTGGGAAAAGGATTCGGAGCTTGGAAGCCGGAGTTGGATCCGGATTCGGAGGAGTGGGCATCGGCACCGGGCTCGCGCCGGTCAGGTGCGGTGAACTATTTTTACTAAATAATTTGTCTAATATTACAGTATTTGATTACCTTCTATATGTTATCGAATCCGTAGATCTCGAATACGAGGGTTATAAGTTCGTAAAGGGTGTCTGGAAACCCCCTTAGGGGGTCCCCAGAAAAAAAAATGGACGAAATGGGTAGAGAAGTGAAAGAAAAGGAGTATGAAGACAGAGAACGAAGGAGTCGGAGAAGGAGTCTGATTCAAAGAGTCGGAGTTAACAACGGCACCGTGTGCGTGGAGATGATGTTAGTGCTGAGTTAATAAATATTCGTTTTAGTCCCATATTGTATCAAAATATATGGTTTTAAGGTCGTAGAAACTCGAATTTGAAGGTTGTAAGTTCGTAAAGAGAAGGGCGGTTCCCTAGAAGAAATGCATGTTAAACAACAAAGCAGAAGAAGATGAGGAAGGAGGAAGGAAGAAGGAGGAAGGAAGGAAGGAAGAAGGAAGGAAGGAATGAAGGGAGACTGAGAAGGAGAAAGTTGTACTGACACCGGTGCTGGAACCGGGTGCGGTACTGAGTTAGCAAACATTAGTTTAGCCTCAGACTACCATTTCTATTTTCAAAATCTATTTTTCTTTTTATAAACGTGTCAACTATATTAGATTGTTTCTAATTTTTCTTTATAATCTTATTTTTCACTTGTTCTTTGTGTTTAATTTTGTTTCAATTTAAATTTAATTTTTTCAAACTTTTTATTTTTTTTATTTATTTTTTAATTTATTTTTTGTTTTATTTGCTTAAAACATTTTGTGTTTACTAAAATTTTTATGCTCTTCACGTTTATAACATAAAAAATGAGCGTAGAAGGCTGAAATTTGGGGAAAGCTCGTTGTATCCGAGCGGATTCGGAGTCGGATCCGAATTCGGGATTAAGACCAGCACGGTGCTGGTTCCAGTGCGATGCCGAGTTAGTAAATATTTGTATAATAATACAGTATTTGATTCCTTATATATGTTATCGAATCCGTAGATCTCGAATACGAGGGTTATAAGTTCGTAAAGGGTGTCTGGAGAACCCCCTTAGGGGGTCCCCAGAAAAAATGGACGAAATGCATAAGAGAAGTGAAGAAAGGAGTTGGAGTCAGAGAAAGAAGGAGTCGGAGAAGGAGTCTGATTCAAAGGAGTCGGAGTTAACAACGGCACCTGTGCTGGAGCCGATGTGGTGCTGAGTTAATAAATATTCGTTTAGTCCCATATTGGTATCAAAATATATGTTTTAAGGTCGTAGAACTCGAATTTGAAGGTTGTAAGTTCGTAAAGGAGAGGGGCGTCCCTAGAAGAAATGCACTGAACACAAAGCAGAAGAAGATGGAGGAAGGAGGAAGGAAGAAGGAGGAAGGAGGAAGGAAGAAGGAGAAGGATGAAGGAGACTGAGAAGGAGACAGAGTTGGTAACGGCACCGGTGCTGGAACCGGTGCGGTGCTGAAGTTAGCAAACATTAGTTTAGCCTCAGACTGACATTTCTATTTTCAAAATCTCATTTTCTTTTTATAAACTTCAACTAAAATATATTGTTTGCTATTTTCTTTAATAAGTTTCATTTTACACTTACTCTTTGTGTTTAATTTTTGTTTTCAATTTAAATTTTTTAATTTATTTTCAAATTTTTATTTTTTTTATTTATTTTTTAATTTATTTGTTTTATTTGCTTAAAACATTTTGTGTTTACTAAAATTTTTATGCTCTTCACGTTTATAACAAAAAATTTGCGTTTTTACACATCCTAAAGCAGTAAATCAGTAAATCAAACTGCCCTCCCCACTGCATCCTTAATCTATTGATCTATTGATTCAAGTCATAATTTTTACCAAAATCTTTATTTTTCACATACCCCAAATCAGTAAATCAGTAAATCAAACTGGCCTCCCCACCATCCTCCAACCCCTTCAAGATCTTTTGATCTATTGATCTATTGAAAAATTGATTCAAGTCATATTTTATAACAAAATTTTTGTTTTACATACCCCAAAGCAGGGGGGAAAGGGGAAAAAAAAATTTTTCAGTTTTACAAATCTATATCGGTAAATCAAACTGTCCTCCCCCCAACTCTCCTGCCAATCCATGATCCATTGATCTATTGATATATTGATCTATTGATCTATTGATTCAAGTCATATTTTGTATAACATAACGCAAAACTTTTATACGTTTTATGTTTATAACGTAAAAAATTTGCATTTTTACACACCCTATAGCAGTAAATCAGTGAATCAAAAGACCCTTACCTCCCACAGCCCTTCCTTTCACCATCCTATGATCTATTGGTCTATTGTTTCATTTCACATTTCGAATATTATTTTGGATAAACATAACATAAAATCAAGTTCTTTATACACTGACCAACGAATATATGCTAACGTAACAAAGTTTTCACATTAATAAAGCTAACATAGCATCACCTGAACTAAGAATATAATGTACAACGACAAACCTAACACACCTTAAGCACGAATAAACTGTTAACATTAACAAAGTACCACACTTAACAACAGTAAAGTAACTAACATAGCATACAAAAACGTAGCTTCTTCACACTTTATCAAGCATATCTCTAACATGGCAATGTTAAATTTACATTAACATGACAATGTTTAACAAAAATTTATCATAACCTTGTCTAATTATCATACTGATTAACGAATATATGATAGCGTAACAAAGTTTTCACATTAATAAAGCTTCATCATCTGAACTAAGAATATAATGCACAACGACAAACCTAGCACCTTAGGCAAGAATAAACTACTAAC
>JABUQX010090433.1:22500-70000 GCA_015478945.1 Trachelipus rathkii | reverse complement strand
ATGCACTCGTTTTAAATACAATTTTTTAGTAAAACTTATCTTGTCATTTCAACTTTTGGGAAAAGATAGTTCCCATACTGAAATTTAATCTATTTTCTTCTGTGAGTTTTATTTTAAACAGAAATATTATAATAATTTAGTAAGAATTTTTTTTTAGGATTTTGCCATTTAAAACGCGTAAGTTTAAATTGAAAATAAGAAAATAGACCCATATCGAATTTCTAACTTACTACTTATGGGAGTTTTAACTTCTTTCGAATTATTATAATTTCATTATACATATTATTATTATTATTATTTTTTTTGAAACTTAGGCTGTCTCATTTTCTATTTATCGCCTACGTTTATTTATCGAAATTTGGTAAATTTCGTTAATTAACTCTAGCCTCCCTTTTTTTTTAAACTTAGGCTGTCTCATTTTCTATTTTTAGCCTATGTGTTTTAAAAAACTCCACATTTTTTTTCATATTATCTTCCCTATTTTTATTATTACAATTTTTATTATCAAATCTTATCGTTATTTTTATAAAAATTTTAACTAACTCTAGGCTCCTTTTTTCTAATGTAATTAGGTGTTCACGTGTTTCTAATTTTTTTAGCCTACTTTTTTTTTGCAACCTCATCTTGCTATTATTTTAATATTAATATCATTAACATTATTATTAATATTAATTTTATAATCCTATCGTAACAAATAATTTTAAACTACTTTGTCTTCATATTAAAATATGCCCCAGAATGCCAAACGTTCCGTTACCCTACTTGTATTTGAATCATTCCCCTCCACGTGATTTTCGTTATTACTATTTTGTCTTATTATTATTCTTAGTATTACTATTAAAATTATTACCTTAGTTATTCATTTTATAAAAAAAATGGGAAAAAGTAGGCCTTTTTGTCATATTGGATAAAAGAAGGCCCTTATGGCAAAAACGCAAATAACGTATAATAATTTTATTACTTATATTGTGTGCCATTCTATACCGATTTAGAATACAGTAGATTTAAGATCAAAATATATTAGGCAAACAAATTGTCCAAACATATAATCGTTCAATATGGATTAGTTAAACAAAAATTTTCGACTCCGACTCCCGACTCGACTCCAGCAGTTCAAATTCAAAAATTTCGGACTCTGACTCAGCGTTTGTGCTTTACCAGAGTACAGTAAACATTTTTTTTGTTTTAGCTATTTTTTTTTCGCTTGCTTTTAAGAATAAAAAAAATATACACTTTTCCTATGAATCTAATCACCAAAAGCTATACGGTAAAGCATGGCTTAGGCAGGATTCATTTAGGGGGGGGGGGCAAAGTTTGAGGATATCATATATATAATATATATATATATATATATATATATATATTATATATATATATATATATATATATATATATATATATATATATATATATATAATATATATTATATATATATTATATATATTTGTGTGTGTGCTTGTAGGTGTGAGTGTACGCAGGATTTGACTTAGGGGCTGAGAAAGGTTGAGTGATTTGTGTCCTTGCTCACACTGATCAATAGACGGTGTTGGTTGGTTAAACTCCAGATTTTTCCTTTCTCAGGCTAATAAAAAAATAATCATAGCATAAAAAAAGTTATTTCGGTTATAAATATATAAAACTGCAAGTCTACCGCAGTTCATAATTAAATCAAATACTGTACCTCACCGATGGTGAGTTAAATGATAAGGAAGAAGCAGCCGGTAAAGTAAATATTTTTATGGAGGTTCACCGGAGTACTGAGTCCTGAGTGTGTAACTAATATTAAATATAAACTAGCATTAGACGCTTTGGATTTTCAGGAAATTTCGCAATTACATTTGCTTCCAATTCGTTCATTTTTTTCATTTACTAATATTCTATGAATACTCATCATACATAGTTCATTTAGCCTGTCTTCGTTCATTGTGTTTCTTAGTCAATTTTTGCTTTCGCAGTTGCTGAAAAGACCTTTCAATGTACCTGTTGAGGCACGGTAGAACCAGTTGCAATTATAGACAGGTTTTTAAAATTTGAGGAAAAATGGTGGTCGGCTTCTTTTAATGACTTGAGTAAGTTCCAAGTCTTTCAACTTTTTGATTTCCTTTTTTATCCAGCCCCAAGATATACCATAAGTCAGTTTCGGTATGATTTTTGATTTCAAGATCATAAAACTCTGAGAAACATTTTAATTTCTCACATTTAACATAAGAAACGAATGAAAATAAAAAAGATGAAATGCTAGCACATTGTTTTCTGAAAATCTAGTCTCTAAAGATGATAGAAAGTGAGTTAAGAGAAAACAAGTACTGAACGCTTCCAATATTCAACAGAAATTTACAGCAGGATAATAGGCTTATTTGTTGGATTGGATCTAAGTGGTTCAAGGCTCCTACTAATGAATGGTGACCGAGAAATCCAGAATTGAAAAAAGAATATCAGCAATTTATTCATAAGCAGAATTGCAAAAACAGAAAATGACAACTTTCAAAATTCTTTGGACTGCATAAGGTGAATTAAGGTCAATTATTTTGGTTTGAATAATGTTAGCCACTGGTTCAACTAAAGCAAAGAAAACAATTTGGTTATTACGGAAGAGGTAATAATGAAATTGGGTCTTGTTGCCGAACTGTATAATAGAAAAGCCGTTTTTCCAGTTGATTGTTGCCTCCCTTTGATAATTTTTCTAAACCCTTCAAAACAATTTTATCATAAATTTTTTTTTTTGGTGTTGTTTTTGGGGGAAAAAAAACAAAATAAGTTGCAGAAAGTATTTTCTTTTCAGGGAGGAGTCTCTGAAAAGTTTGTCTTTTATTGTGGCAATAGTATTTCGAATTCCCGGAATAACGTTAGGTCATTAATGACCCAATTAAGCCCATGGCTTTACACAGTGAAAATATAATACTTTTTTATATTTTTCCCGCAGTTTCTTTTGAGCTCCATGTTCTTTCCCTGCCATTGCTGCGCAGTCGTCGTCCCCCTGACCAACGCATAGACTCGGATCCGAACCTTCTTTTTCTAAAAGCAAATCAATCGTTTTGGCAATGGTTATACCATCCATCCTTTCAAGAACTTCAAACGCCAGAAATTCTTCTTGAACAGTCATTTTATCAAGATCGAAAAACCTTAATCCTACAGATAATAAGTTGTTCATTGCCTGACAAATACACAGTATCATCGTCCAATATGGAGTAGACACCAAATTTTTTCGCATCCGCAATAATCATGTGTTTTTATGATAATTCTACACAAATTTTATAAACTCATTCATTTTAAATATAAGGTTATTTTTTTATTTGAATATGTTCTTTCGATTCCACATCACCACTTTCTATTCGCCAGTTTAATCAGGTCTTCAAAAATTCCCTCATACTGGTCAATACCTCTTAAAGGTAAGTAATAGGTTCCTCAAAATTATGGTCTTTAAAATTACTGTAAATGCTATCTACATACTGAAAGTTCTTGCGGAGAATACTGTCAAAAGAAGCTAGCTGTTTAAAAGCCTACAGCTATTTTACTTCAAGCCTATATGAAAACGAAAACACATTATAACTCTTTAGAAAAAATATTTTATAATACGATAGTAATTAGTAATTACTACTTCATTATCTATCGATTGGTGTATCTTTCGACTCCGACTCCGACTCCACTTGCACAGAATTTTCGACTCCGACTCCGACTCCGACTCCAACTCCGACTCCTGGAAAATTGCACGACTCCACGACTCCGACCCCGCAGCCCTGCTATAACGATTTAGAATACGGTAGATTTTTTTAATATTAATATTTCAATTTCTTACTACTAAATTTTCAAAAGGCGGAAATGAGTGAAATATTAGAAAATTACTGAACTTCTGGTGTGTTAACAAACGTTAGTTTTATATGTACGAGATTTTTCCATATAATTTGTTATTATAATAATTATCATTATTAGCAGTAGTATTTTTATAAAAATTTCTTTTCACCAAAATTAATAGGCAGTTAATATAGTATAATATAAATTAATATAGTTGTTGGTAATAATTTTAAGGTGTTTTCAAAGTTTCAAATTACTATGTAAATTTATTCTAAATTTATTATTTTAGTAGTAAATTTATTTTTATTAATAATTTTTTTTACTTTTACTTTTAATTATTTTTACTTAGTATATTTTTGGATATAGGTTTAAAAAGAAAAAGTTAATGTGTAGCTTCATTTAGTAAATTTATTTTATTTAATGTTATTTGAGTTCATTGTTTATTCTTTTATCGGTATCTTTTAAATTTAAAAATTTTTATACGCTGTGTATATAATTTTTAGATTTTTGTTCCAATAATATGTGAATGGGTAACTTACTTTGTAAATTTCATTTTTTTGTTAATGGGGCTTTTCATTATCATTAAAAAATTTATTTATTTTTCATTTTTGGTAGTTTAAAGCTTATTGTTAACATTTAGGTATTTGAACTGTTCAAAATGATTAGGATAATATTTTTAAAAAAATCATAGATTTGGAGATGGGAAAATTTGTACCATGTTTCATTTTTTTTCTCTAATATATATATATATATATATATATATATATATATATATATATATATATATATATATATATATATATATATATATATATATATATATATATATATATATATATATATATATATATATATAATATAAATATTATTATAAATATAATAATAATAATAATAATAATAATAATAATAATAATAATAATAATAATAATATTTATAATAAATCTAGGAGGAATTACAGGGAATTAAGATTTAAAGCTCAACAGAGACCTTTTTAGATTCCATTAAAATAAAATAAAAAATAAGGAGTAACAGATACTGTTTTCGGCCACGAAATATAAAACCACTAAAACTTCAGTAAAGCCAAAAATAGAGACCATCACTTTCAAAACCAAACAGTAAAACAAAAGGGATAAACATCAATGTACAATTTACAATCAAAAACGAGACCACCTCCATATAAGAAAAAAATGGAGACCAATTGAGAGCAGAATTAAAGGGAGCCAGAAAGGTAAACGGACGAAGCAGCGACGCAAGAAAACCCTAAAACCTTGAAGACAAATTTGTCATACCCATAAAAAATGGGGAGGGAGAGGATATAACATAGAATATTCAATTCAAGGAGGCCTGATATTCTTTATGAGGTGTCGGAATCTAGGTATCTTAAATAAAATATTACTAGTAAAGTTATCCAACTTATCTGAAGATTTATAAATATTAAAATTCTCAACATTGTTTATAATAAATGACTCAGTCAATCTTTTAAAGGTGCAAATCTTAGTACCTACAAATCTAGTACTAGGGATATTAACGCTGTGGTCAGACCAGACATGGCCAGACAAGACTGGCATTTTTGTGTTGTTGCTATGTGTAGAAAGAGCATGGACATATGAATCTGTGTGAGTGGGTTTGCGATTTACGCTGAAGAACATAAGATTCCCAACCCCCCAACCCAATCACTAAAACATCAAGAAAAGGATGCTCATTGAATTTCTCCAGTTCATAAGTAACATTAATGGAGGGGAAGACATTATTAAGTGTGAAAAAGGTATCATCATTACAAATATTATTATCGATAAGTACAAATGTTTCATCTACATATCTAAACAAATTAGTCCCTGGGATTAGGGTATTAGGTATTTAATGTATTTTAAAAATCTCCATAAAAAGGTAAGACAAAATAAGTGATACAGGAGAGCCCATAGGCAGACCAAAATACTGATGATAAAAGTCATTATCAAATGAAAAGTGGCTACTATTGTGCCAAAGTCTAAGTGATGAAAGGAAATTATTCAGGGTTTTAGGGATTTCTTTGTCGATGTCTGTTCCTTTAGCCTTTCTGGATCCCTTTGACTCTGCTTTCAGTTAGTCTTCATTTTATTCTTATTTTGAGGAGGAATCGTTTATGATTGTTCATTATATTTTGTTTATTCCTTTTCTTTTTACGTTTGGTATTGGAACTGCTGGTAACATTTTATGATTTTATTGAAGTTTTAGTGGTTTTATTCTTGTTGGCCGAATATTTATTTTATTTTAATGGGAATCTGAAATCTGAAGAATACTCCTTTGAGCCGAATAGCTTAATTCCCTGTAATTTCATCTGGTGTAATTTTTTTGGTAAAATTTAATGTGATTTGTGCATTTTTATTGTTATATATATATATATATATATATATATATATATATATATATATATATATATATATATATATATTATATTATATATATATATACTATATATATATATTATATATATAATATATATTATATATAATATATATATATATATATAATATATTATATATATATATATATATATATATATATATATATAACCTTTGCCCTTGTATAAGCATCCATTTTCAAATTAACAAAGCCTCTATCTAAGCATTTTTGAATCTTCCTTTCTTGGCTATACCTAAGCGAAAATGTTACCTCTATAAAGAGGATCCCAGTTTCAAAGCAATTTTTACACGGTCATTCAAATCCTCTTCTTGAAGAATAAAATGGGACATTCTTTTTAACAACCATTACAATCAATTTGTTTCCTGAATGTTTCCCTTGACAGAAAAAACAAGTTTTTAACTATTGAAAGTAGTATTAACTTTAGTCTTAGTTTTTGATGTTGAAGACGTTTTGGTAGTGTTTTGCAACTTTCCACTATTTGATTATGATATAATATAAACAGATGTCAGTCAATTCAACACATCAAAATACTTTATGTGCTTCATTTAATAACCCCTCATTCTGAATTATAACTTAAGCAGCTTTCAGAGTTTATTCGTACATTGCGTTGTGTTCTTAGCTTGAACTTTCAAACGTTAACTTGTTCTTCAAAATGTTTTCAGAATGCAGAATATTTATTATGTTAACTTAGGTTTTATTTACTTGTAATACTTCAGCACAAAAATTCGTAAATTGTTACTCAAAGTAAACAAAAACATTAACGTAAATTCATTCATTTATACAATGTTAATTACAATTCCTATCCTGTTAAAATAACAGGGATTAAACAGGATTTTTATTTACAATTCTTTCATTTTAAAATAAAAAGTAATATTTACAAAATCATAAAGCTTCCATAACTGCCTTAATTTCCTCAATTTGTTGCAAGTTGACAAACATGATGTAGACAATACAAGTGTTTGCACAATTTTCCTTGTGTACTCTTTCTAGCAACTCATATTCCAACTATTCTTCAAATATAAAACAAAACAAAAATAGAAATTCCAAGTTTAGTCTAGGTAAACAACCAATCTAAGTGTATAACTGATTTAAAAATTATTTTAATCAAGTTTCAAAATACACCAGGTTTCCAACTCAACCTAAGTTGATAACTAATAAAAAAAATTATCAAAGTTGAATATTAATGAAATAAACTATTTCTGATTCAACCTAAGTTGATTCAAAATATTTCCATCAAACTTCAATGAAAACCAAGACACCAACTCAACTTAAGTTGAAAACTTATATAAATTATCAAAGTAAAATATCAACACAAGAACCTATTTTTGATCCAACCTAAGTTGATAAATAAATCAACCTGATTTCAAATGATCAATTTAAAACTGTCAAAGTTAAGGTTAAATTTATATAAAATTAAACAGAAGTAATTAAATCTATTCAAAATTATTTTCTACATCCAAACAAAGTCAAATCAAATTCAAATAAAGTAAAACTGAAATAAAGTTAAATCTAAATCAAAGTTAGTTCAAAACTAAATCTAAGTAAGGTCAACCTTTAAATAATTAAACCTATTCAAAAAGACTAAGTTTATCAAACTCAACATAAGTTGCTAACTAAAATAATGCTTAAACTTGAATATATATCAACATGCTAACTCACTTAAATAACTATTTGCTAAATGTAAATAAATCTAAAAATAACTAACTCTTTCAAATGCAACCTAAGTTGGTAACTTAATTATAAAATTCTCCTAACTAATAAATGCAACCTGAATTGCTAACTAAATTATCAATTTATCAAACTCACTTAACTAATAAATGCAACCTAAGTTGCTTATTATATTATCAGATTCACTTAAATAATATATGCAACCTAAGTTGCTAACTAAACTTTGAAATTACTTAAATGCTTATTTAATAAATGTAAAGAAATCTAAAAGTAACTAACTCTTATACCACAAAATATTTAAATAACTGTTTCATTTACCATAACCCATATCAAATAAAATATTGTTTATAAATACTGTAAATCAGTCCTTTCAACTTGTTTATGATAATTATAACTATAAAACCATAAATAAATAAATAAAGCTTTCAAAATATACTGATTAGCTATTGAAATTGAACAGATTAACTAAATATTTATTCATGGAATTTTTCAAAGTACACTTGTCAGTCTGGATTGCCAACGCAGAGTGAATATCAAAATAAATATACACAGAATTTATCAAAGTGACTTGCTAGTCTGGCTTCTCTGCACAGAATGACTCTTCATTCTTCATTTGGTTTTCTGCTACCGCTTTGAATGGGTCATGGCCGCCATCTTAGATTTTAATTATTGCTGTGCTCAGAGTCTTTGTTGACAGCCAAATGCTTAGAGTAAAATACAGTATAGTTAAAATTTTATAAATTCTTCTCCAAAACATCCAAATTTTTGCTAATTAACTATTTATCAACTTATTATCTCTAAATCCACTTACTTAAATACAATAACAAAAAAAAATACATTAATCAAATATGAAATTGAACAACTGAAATTTTCAATATTCTGTCCTATCTCACAACAAACAGATAAACAACAATGACTGAAAATTATGGACCTAATTTCTGTAATTTATTTAATATTTTAAAGTATTTTCTTAATTTATTATGCTTTTCTTACTTAATAAATTTATGTTAAAATATTTACAAGCAAAAATTTACATATTAAGCAATATTTTAATAAATGGATTTTTACACATACCATAGGGTAGAATTCTAATATGGGCCATAGCATAGCGTATCCTGAGCCTTTAATTAATTAGTAATTATATTACAATATATATATATAATATATATATAATATATATATATATATATATATATATATATATATATTATATATATATATATATATATATATATTATATATATATATATATATAATATATATAAATATATAATATATATATATATATAAATATATATATATATATATATATATATATATATATATATATATATATATATATTATATATATATATAATATTATATTATATATATATATTACATATATATATATTATATATATATATGTCATCGTCCCGCAAAGCAACATGCATTTAACTTGAAAACTATAACAGCTACTGGAAAATAAATAACATTTTATTAATCAGGAGACATTTCTATCGATGAAATTAAGAAAAATAAATAAATAACGCATTTGAAAAATTTAAAATTGTTTAAAAATGTGGAAAACTGCATGATATCATTATCGTTTTTGAGAAACTCGAAGAATGCTTCTAGCGCTCCGTGGGAGCCCCAAAGTTGCCCAATTTTTCCTTTTTTTTTAACTAACGATACCCCAAGGGTAAACCGCAAAAGATGGACAGAGTTGGGGTTTTCTCGGCCTACGGGGACGACGAGGGGACGAAGTTCCCCCCTTTGTCCCACCATCGGCTCGAACCCTCTAAAAAGAAAATAAAAAAAAAATAACATTTTCTCCATAGCATAATAAAAAAAAACAATATTTGGTAAGTCTTGCTCTCGTAATATTGCGTAAATGGAAGCTTACTCAGAGCGTATGCTGCCGGACCTAAGATGATACTAACATTTAAGGTTTATTAGTAAATATTAGAATAAAATCATTTTTTTTAAGTTTTATCGTGAAATTGCTTTGCTGAAATCAAAAATGTTATTTATTTTCCTGTAGCTGTTAGAGTTTTTTAGTTACATGCATGATGCTTTCGGGAGGCTATATTATATATATATATATATATATATTATTATATATATATATATATATTTATATATATATATATATATATATATATTATATATATATATATATATATATATATTATATATAATTATAATATATATAATATGACAGATTGCACATACAGCATTTTCGTGGAATATCACTTCTAATTCTAAACCACTAACCATTTGCTCTTGTCCTAAGACACTGATAGCTAAGAATTTATCTCTCTCGTGTATATATATCCAACTATAAATTATTCATAATTTCCGTCTAAAGGGTGAGTATGTGCCTATGTAAACATATACACTCCTGTAAGACGGCTTCGAGATCTCGAATCTCCTAATTCGATGTTCTGTGGCTTAAAATCTTTTCTTTCCTTCTACTACATAATCTTGTGCTTCTGCTACTGGTCTGGAACTAACAGAACAGAATTTCATGCCTTTTTTTAATATCTATACTTCTCACGAGACTGTTAATATCTTCTCATCCAATTATAGTCCTCTATTTAAGGGATTTCAATGTACAAACACTGAAGATTGAGGTCCTCTCATACTGATTTAGGTGGGAGGAGGCCAATCATTTAGCACTCTCCCGCAACTATCTGGAGCAACTATTAAGAACCCACACACAATCCGATCTTATAACTAATTCCTTGAACACACTTGACCTATGTTTCGCCACTAGTCCTTCTCTCTATAAAATACACCACCTTCGCTCCCATATTATATCTCTTAAATTTTAATAATTTATCTCCTAGACAACAGAAGATATTTTTTCTGGCACTTTGAATCGGGCGGAATTTGGGGGGGGGGCCTTGCGTTGCCTTCTAGCTAACTATAATTGGAATGAATGCTTTGTCTCTGGCTGACGCTTCGACTTCTGCTACTAAGGTGTGAGCTGTAATCGTTGATGGGAGAGCCGGTTCATTCCTTCTTCGACTAAATTTTTTCTCTTTCATAAGATGTTTTGATCGTGCTTCTTCCCTGGACATTCAGGCTAGAGACAGTGGTGTATCGGGAGTGGAAAAATTCTCGTTCTTCCTATCACTCTTGCTAATTTTCATTCAGATAGAAATCGTTGCACGGATACTCTTCGTCGAGCAAAGCGAGCTTTCATCAAACGGAAGTGCGCTAACCCTCCTTGGTTCTCCTACTGACAAAATCTTTCTGGCCTCTTGCCAAAGCATCTCTAACCAACTTCTGTAAATCTGTTTTTCCTCCTCTTTATTCGATTCTGATGGTTTCCTGTTGCCTAAATTCCTAGATAAAAAGGCCATCTCTTTGGCCTCCTAATTTCCTCTAACATATTTTGGACGATTCTGGCATACCTCATCCTCCTCCTTCTCCTCTGGTGTCCTATGCCTTTGCCTGTGATTACATTTGATTGGTTGCATGGGCTCCTGAGATCTACAAACGTTAGGAAGGCGGGTGGCCCGGACAGCATTCTTCCCCGAGTTTTGAGGGAATGTGCTTCCGTGCTAATCCCGCCCCTCGTTCAACTATATTCTAATATGGCTCCAATACTAACACTTTTCCCTCAGTGTTGGAAGCAACGCACATGTCCAACCTATTCCGAAAAAATTTTGCTGCCACTCTGATCCTTCCAACTAATCGCCCTATAGCTCTCAACCTTTATTCTGTCTAAGATCTTTGAAACATCTTTGCTCAGCTCTCATTCTTAACTCAATTTGTGGGAATTTCAACTTCTTTCCGATCGCCAAGTACGGCTTTCGGAGCTCGAGGTCTACTGGCAATATACTTTCCATCTTACTGAGTTATGGTTTTCCGCCTTAGGAACTACGGGGAGACTTGCATGTGGCGCTTGACATATCCAAAAGCATTTGACCAGGGTATGGCACGCGTCACTGCTCTCCAGCTCCCCTCCTTTGGGTTTCTTCTTCTCTTTGCATACTTATGTTTAGTTTGTTTCCAAATTGCTCAATATCGGCTGTTGTAGATGCGGCGACTTCTTCTTCTAATTTTCTGTCAATAGTGGTGCTGCTCCGGTTCTCTTCTATCTCCTACTTTATTCGTACTTTCCATATAATGATCTCTCACCTGATTACTATCTAAACTTATCCACTCATATGCGATAACTCGACCCTTCATTCTTCAACTCATTTCTATTCTGCTTTCCTTCTTTTACTTCTAGAATTGCTCTCGTCCTTAATCTTTTGCGATTCTACTCTCCTCTGATGCTGGATAATATTTCCGGGTGGGGTCGTCCTCAACCTTGTGAAATTTTAATTCTTTAAAAACTCAACTACTACAATCAATCCTCCCTCTCAAAGACACCTCTTAAGACTTTCCTATCTCTTTCGACATGTTCTCCTCGTCTCTCCTGTTTGACAATATACACTCTTGGCCTTAACATGAACAAAAAAATGTCTCTGGAATCTCTGGAAACATCACAATGGTTGCTAGTGGGGCCTCCAAAGAAACTGGGAGTTCTTGTTTAGAATGCGAGACTTTTTTTTCCTCTTGTAAGTTGCTCCATTTATACAAGGGCCTCATCCGCATGGAGTAATGGAGTACTGCTCTCATATCGGGGGGACTTTGGTTTCACCCCAGGCTTTTTTGGATGGGGTCGAGTCAAAGGCCAAAAGGCTTAATAAACTGTTCTGTACTTTTCAATTCACTTGTCCCTCTATCTTTGCGCGTGATGTTGGTGCTTTATCTTCTTCTATAGGTACCGCAGCGGCAGGTGCTCGAAGGGAGCTTATCACTCGTGTACCACCAACTTTACGACGTCGCCCTCGTAGAACTAGGGTGCTGTATCTGCACATGAGTTTTTGTATTGATGTTGGTAACTCAGGCTAGTTCGCTGCGGTGCTTTCCTTCTTTCCTGCCACTTCTCTGTTCTGGGGAATTCTCTTTCATCTTCTTGTGTTTCCTGCTGAATTTAATCTCGCCCAATTCAAAGCCTGCGTCTGTGTTAATCTGCGTGATTTACTTTAGTTGTTGACTTCTGAGGCGTGCAACACACCCTCCTTGAATAGGGCTTTGCCCGTGAGTGGTGGTGAGAACTGTAAAATATATATAAATATATATATATATATTATTAATATATATATATATATATATATATATATAATATATATTATATATATATATATATATATATATTATATATATATATATATATATCTATATATATATATATATATATATATATATATATGTAATACTGCAATTAAACCGCAGTTCAATTTGTATAGATAAAATAACTCTTGAGTGATTCTTCACTTACCAGGAATTAGATCCCGGGTCCTCGCGAACGGTATGCGGAAGGTGTTTACACTTGACTCAAACGATAAGCTAAAAAAGAATACGCGACTTAAACCCATGAAAGAGTGCTCTATTCAATAGGAATAAAGGACCACCTATGGCGGACAAGATACCTTAAGCCAACGCATCTCCGCATTACACTCAAGGGTCAAGGTAACACAGGACCCATGTAAGGAGACACTCTAGATCGGAGTATAATTGTAATAGATGTAAATACTGCATTAAACCGCAGTTCAATTTGTATAGATAAATAACTCCTTGAGTGAATTCTTCACTTACCAGGATTAGGATCCCGGGCCATCGTGAAACGGTAATGTCAAAGGTTACCACTTGACCAAACATAAGCTAAAAAAAGATACGCGAATTAAACCTTTGAAAGAGTGCTCTATTCAATAGGAATAAGGACCCGAGTGTAAGCAGGACAGAATACCTCAAGCCACGCATCTCCGCTTACACTCAGGTCAAAGGTAACACAGGACCCATGTAAGGAGACACTCTAGATCGGAGTATATTTTATAGATGTAACACTGCAATTAAACCGCAGTTTCAATTTGTATAGATAAAATAACTCCTTGATGATTCTTCACTTCCAGGATTACGAATCCCGGGACCTTCGTGGAACGGTAATGCCCAAGGTGTTACACTTGAGCCAAAAGATAAGCTAAAAAGATACGCGACTTAAACCATGAAAGAGTGCTCTATTCAATAGGAATAAGGACAGCCTATGGCAGGACAGATACTCAGCCACGCATCTCCGCTTACTCTCAAAGGTAACACAGACCCATGTAAGGAGACCACTCTAGATCGGAGTAAAATTTGTATAGATTGTAAATACTCCAATTAAAACCGCAGTTCAATTTGTATAGATAAAATAACTCCTTGAGTGATTCTTCACTTTACCAGGATTAGACTTCGTGCCCTCGTTTGAACGGTATGCCAAAGGCGTTACCAACTTGACCAAACGATAAGCTAAAAAGATACGCCGACCTAAACCCATGAAAGAGTGCTCTATTCATAGAAATAAGGACCACCTATGGCAGGACAAGATACCTCAGCCACGCATCTCGCTTACACTCGAGGTCAAAGGTAACACAGGACCCATGTTAAGGAGACCAACTCTAAGGATAGGAGTATAATTGTATAGAATGTATACTGGCAATTAAAAACCGCAGTTCAATTTGTATAGATAAAATAAACTCCTGAGTGATTCTTCACTTACCAGGATTAGATCCCGGGCCCTGTGAACGTATGCCAAGGTGTTACCACTTGACCAAAGATAACTAAAAATCGCGACTTAAACCCATGAAAAGAGTGCTTATTCAATAGGAATAAAGGACCGCCTTATGGCAGGACAGATACCTAAGCCACGCATCTCCGCTTACACTCGAGGTCAAAGGTAACACAGGACCCCATGTAAGGAGACCACTCTAATTCGGAGTAATAATTTTTATAGATGTAAATACTGCAATTAATACCGCAGTTGAATTTGTATAGATAAAATAACTCCTTGAGTGATTCTTCACTTACCAGGATTAGATCCCGGGCCCTCGTGAACGGTATGCCAAGGTGTTACCACTTGACCAAACGATAAGCTAAAAAGATACGCGACTTAACCCTATGAAGAGGGCTCTATTCAATAGGAATAAAGGACAGCCTATGGCAGGACAGATACCTCAGGCCACGCATCCGCTACACTCGAGTAAAGGTAACACAGGACCCATGTAAGGAGACCACTCTAAGAATCGGAGTATAATTTGTATAGATGTAAATACTCAATTAAACCGCAGTTCAATTTGGTAAATAAAATAACTCTTGAGTGATTCTTCCTTACCAGGATTAGATCCCGGCCCTCGCGAACGGTATGCCAAGAGTGTTACCTCTTGACAAACGATAAGCTAAAAAGATACGCGGCTCTAAACCCATGAAAGAGTGCTCTATTATAGGAATAAGGACCGCCTATGGCAGGACAGATACCTCAGCCATGCATCTCCGCTTACACTCGAGGTCAAAGGTAGCACAGGACCCATGTAAGGAGACCACTCTAGATTGGAGTATAATTTGTATAGATGTAAATACTGCAATTAAACCGCAGTTCAATTTGTATAGATAAAATAACTCCTTGAGTGATTCTTCACTTACCAAGATTAGATCCCGGGCCCTCGTGAACGGTATGCCAAGGTGTTACCACTTGACCAAACGATAAGCTAAAAAGATACGCGACTTAAACCCATGAAAGAGTGCTCTATTCAATAGGAATAAGGACCGCTTATGGCTGGACAGATACCTCAGCCACGCATCTCCGCTTACACTCGAGTCAAAGGTAACACAGGACCATGTAAGGAGACACTCTAGATCGGAGTTATAATTTTTGTATAGATGTAAATACTGCAATTAAACCGCAGTTCAATTTGTATAGATAAAATAACTCCTTAAGTGATTCTTCACACACTAGGATTAGATCCTGGGCCCTCGTGAACGGTATCCTGGTAAGTAAAGAATCAGTCTGTTGCCATCAGTTTTGAAAATATTTGCTTGAAATCACTAAAATAATAGCAAGCAAAAATTATATACTTACTTGAAATTATTTTAAAGTAAACAGCAACAAAACGTTGGATTACAAACCGATGATTTAAATAATAAATGTCTACCTTGACCAGCTGTATATACTTTGAGAACTTCATGTTAATAGGATAAATAATAAAAATGATATGGTGATTTTTCCTTTATGAAATGTAAAAGAATGGAAATAAAAAATTGGGGTGACATTTTCAAATTATTTATAATGTTTTCAAATGTCTAGCGGAAACCTGGACGCGTTAGACAAAATCTAATATGATATTTTGGGTTCATCTCTGCAAACTCATACGAAATAAATTAATATATGGCAACAAAATTTAAGTTTTGCTGTGTTATTACCAATAAAAAATAGTAATTGCCGGAGCCGAGTTCAGCACCTTTTTCTGCTCCGGCTTCTCCTTAAACCCTAAAAAGGGGTTTCGCAAGCCCAACAGATTTGCCGCTGTTCATGGGAAATATTTCAAAGTTTTTAAAATTTTCCTTATGATCAGCGGCAAAACTGTTGGGCATAAAAAAGTTAATTTAAATAAAATATGTGTAACTTATAGAGTTGCACAAGCTGTGAAAGTTTCATTGTAATCGAGTAAATATTAAAAAAGTTACATGTCACCAATTCTGATTTTTTTTCCTTTATCTGAAAAATAAAAAATCGTGATTTTTTTTTGCTATTATTCCGCTCAGTATCATCAGATCAGATAATAAACTACTAGGCAAAGTTCATATTTTTTATTTAAATAAATGTTTTGTTCGCCGTTTTTTAAGGGGAAAATTTTGAAAATTTGAAATTTTTCCCAAAACACAAAGGTAAATCCGTTCTGCATACAAAAAATTTATCTAAATAATAAATATGTTTCTTCCCCAACTGTGCATGCTCCAAAATTTTCGTACTGATCATATGAATGATAAAAAGGATATCACGAATTTTCTTTTATGACTTGCCAAAGTTGAACCGTATATCAAAAATAAACTATTTTTTACTTATTCAAAATACACAGACCATTCAAAAGAACATTCAATTATGTGTTAAAAAGTGTTAAAACTCTAAAAATCGTAGAATTTATGCTTACTACCTTCAAATGTTAGTAACCTTTAGGCGAAGCTCACCTTACATCTATAATAATAGTGGTGTTAATCTGGGTACTGTTATATCTCCAATCTTCTTACTTTCATTAATGAACTTCTCTATATTAATTTATCAACTAGCCACTCGTATGCCGACGGCTAAATCATTTATTAGTCCATTCGTTTTGATAGACGCGAATTCTAACAACTATATCATACTAAGAAGGTGGCCTTGAGGAACTAACCTCTTATCCTTCTCGAATTTCTAATTGGATCATTAAGAACAAATTTGTTTTCAATGCTTCAAAAACTCAGTTCTTATATTTTTCTACTCGATATAAACTTCCACAAAACTATAACATATTCTTCGACAACACACAACTCGAACCTTTCGTCTTATTTTAATATTCTTGGCGTTTCCTTTTCTCGTGAATTTAATTGTAATGATCACATTACTTCTCTTTCTAATCAAGCTTCTGAGTGGCTGGATTCAGTTTCTCTTTCTAATCAAGCTTCTGAGTGGTTGGATTTAGTTTTTGTTTGGCATTTCACCCCAGCTGCTTTATTTTAATAAGGCAGTCTTTCGCCCTTTGATGGTTCCACTCACACTCCCGTTCTTGCTAACTCTATACAGTCTCTTTCTAGTCTTCAAGTTATTGCTTTATTCTATTATACTCTATCGCTATTACAACGGACACTACTCTACTGAACTCTTAAATGGCATATTTCTTCCATGGAGAAGGCTTCGTACAACACGGCTTTCTACAAAATCTCATCCCTTCCCCTATCCAACACTCTGACCCAAAACGTAACCACTATGCTCAATCTTACATGTACTTCATCCGTAAAGTCTGGAACACATTTTTATCATCTATTTTCCAACTACCTTTCATTTACACACTCTTAAGCAGGGTGAATGGGGCACACTGGCATTTAAATTGGATGTTCCTTGGAATCTACCCCCAATTCTGGTGGAATTTGTAGGCCTTTTGCCTTTGTCCACCAAAGGATATATATATATATATATATATATATATATATATATATTATATTATATATATATATATATATATATATATATATATATATATATATATATATATATATATATATATATATATATATTAAAAAAAAAAAAAATATATATATTATATATATATATATATTATAAATATATATATATATATATATATATATATATATATATTATATATATATATATGAGATATATATAATATATATATATATATATATATATATATATATATATATATATTTATTAATTTATTATTTATTTATTTATTTATTTATTTATTTATTTATTTATTTATTTATTTATTTATTTATTTATTTATTTATTTATTTATTTATTTATTATTAAAATAGGTATATGCTGCAGAACAAAAAGAAAATAGAATTATCTTTGAGATTTATGAGTTATGGAAAATAGGACCTGGCTCTGAAATTTTCGATAACAAAGTAGGTGAATGGAGGTCTTCCCTTGGATTGAGAATTCAAGATCTTACTTACAAATATGACAGAAGATCTGATATGAGAAAATTTCCCTTAAGGACTTTGCGGACCAAGGTAAAGGATTATTTATTTTTGAAAATAGAAAATTTCTTGTTTTGTTGTTATTTGTTAGCTAACCAAAAGATTACTATTAGTGAGTGAATTGAATGAAGTAACTAAAAGTTTTAAAACTTTTTCAAATTGTTAACTTACAAGGTAAATAATATCAATGAAAAATGTGGGGTACTACATGAATAGCATATTTATATATATATATATATATATATATATATATATATATATATAATATAGAGAGAATATATATATATATATATATATATATATATATATATATATATATATATATATATATATATATATATATATATATTAGACTGGCCCCTAATATTAAGGTGAAAAAATAAAAAAAAATTTATGGCGCACACCCCTTAATTTGTTTCAGTTTATCATAATGTCGAGGTATACAAAATATTAGTCCAATATATAAATGATAACCCGTGCCTCATCGGGCTACATTGAAGATTTAGAATAATGTGCTAAATATTATGATTTTCAGTTGTATATGCATTACGTATATTACAAAATATATGAATTTGATATAAAACTATGATATGGGGTCTTTAAAAAAAGGCATATGAGACATGACAAAAAAAATTTGAAAATATATTTATTTAAATTTTCTTTTAAGAGTAGCCTTTTTGCAGTCCGGGAATTGCTTTCGGTGGTCTTCAACACATGGGAGAAGAAATTGCTTCTGCTCTTCATTCGAAGTTAGGAGCCCATTGAATTCCTGTATCAATTTTATTCCTCTTTCAGCTGTATCATTAACAACACAGAGATTCCGGAAAGTTTCTTGTGCATGTAAATACAATTCGTCTTTATCCCAATTATCTCGATTCAATTTCAGAAAGCTAATATCGACATCCAATTTTTTAATAAAGTTAAACTTTCTTTGAAATGAACTCTTCTATTGTTTTATCTGAGAGGAAAAACAAACAATGAACTAATTATTTGAATTATCTACATTGTGAACTACATAATTCGGACATTTATTAGAATACCTTGTTAAAATTGTGATAATTGATACCAAATGGTTCGTCATTATGAACAAAGGGTTGAATAATAACATTATGCTTTAATTAAAGATAGTGCTGAAGTTAAAATCTTACCTAAGAGATTGGGAAATTCGATAGGATGAATAATACATTTTCTTTCCGTATTTAATTGTTTCCAGTTGCAAATTATCTATGATGCGTTTTTTTGGATGCAGTATTGACATTTGTATCAAAAATCGCTAAAATGCTTGACTCTTCATTTAAATACCACATATGATTACAAAAATTTTCTGTCAAGAGCAAACTGTATGAACTGCCCCGTATTTATGGCTTTCATATTTTTGTCGTTAGACGTTTGTAAAGAACCAAGTAAATCATAAAAGGGCACCAACAAGCCGAGTGGACTTCCACCGATGCTTTAACAGTATACTTATCAGAACAAACAAATATTCTTTCAGGAGCATTCACTTCAGATACTTTTTAGAGCACTGTTCTCTAAATAAAACATTTTTAAATGAGCTAAATGGCTCGACGAGTTAAGATCTTGCTTTAATTTCTCATTTTTCAGTGCATTATAAAATTATTCACATTCATAGTCACCCCCTGAGTCGCTTCATACTATTTCGTTCAAGTGATTTTTGCCCATCATATAAGTTTTCTTTTTGCCAAAATTATTTCAATTTTTCTGTATGAAATTTAAAGAAAACAACATCTGGACGCACTAGTCACATCTAGTAACTATTGTTCAAAACACTCGCTAGCGACGTATTCGTGACCTGTGTGCAGACAGGAAAGAGTATGCCATCTCTCTATCGCATACGTCGTAGAAATGTAATGCTCCGCCTGATACGACCAATGTTTGAGCTGGTTGTGTCACAACACAGAATGTGAGTATTATCTTCCAATCCCCAATCTACTAGAGTGTTCCAGACAGCCATAGCTTGTTCCTTTCCTGTGGAATTTTCTAATTTGGGAACCCCAAGTAAATTTTCTTGATCTTTAAATGTAACAATGAAAGGTAGCCTTTCACTCTTTACATCTCTCACATTTAAAGCTGGTAGCAATTTATGATCCCAATGAACGGATACAAAAGTGGGTTCATTTGTCTTAAATAATTCTTTAATCATAGTAGCATTCGTTTTACGAAACTTCTTCCGATATCTCTGGATCGTGTATTCGAAGTTGATTGCCAGGTTAGATCTATATTGTGCCTTAAAGACTCAGCAGCTGCTTCGAAAATAAAACGACATTTCTCTGACTAATGTGGCACCGATGGAGTACAGCCATTAATTTTGGAGTTTAAAAAAATTTCAGTCCACGTACAGGCTTCTCTTTTATCCCTAAATCAATCTGCGCATCTCTGTTTTCCTCAAGAGACATCTGGGTAATGTTTGTATAACGGCCAGGTTGACCAGAAATATCCTCTAATTCCTCCATACCTGACGATTCTCCTGATGTATCCATGCAACTGGCAGAGATCTCAGAACTACATTGAGCCTTAGTCAGTCTGTTTTCATGTGCAGTCAATTTCAATAATACCCTTTCTTCACGCTTTGATAGCTTCATATCTACTCCCCCAAGACATCCCCTTCACCCAGGCTCTCTTTGACTGACTAAAACTTTAAAAACTTTATGTCTTCTTCAATTTTCATAATGTCCAGAGCATTAGATTTACCTATATCAAATAAATTATTCGAATCCGTTGTAAATTTAAATTTGATGTTGCTTTCTGGTGGCTGACGGAATGGCCGGGCTTTCTTTGTAGATTACGCCAGTGAGAGTACAACTTCATAAGTTTGTCTACGCAATGGAGGTGATCTCTTCGTCCGGAATTCTTGCTTCTCACAAAAAGAAGTAAGGCACAAACTAAGTTAGCACTGTCGACGAAGGACAAATTTAACCAGTCCGCATATATAAAATAGACAGCCGATAGTGACTTGCAGGGTTAGATGGAAGTTTGCTACAGTAACTTGGTGGTGAGATTCAAATGCCAATTAAATTAATTTGTTTTATCAAGCCACTTATGCAAAACGTACACGCCGTAATTGCCTGCGTAGTTGACAATTGACCGCTGAGAAAAGAGCAGACTGCCAAAGCTTGGGTGGTAGGAGGAGCTTGAGAAGAAACGAAACGAACAAATCGCCCCCTGGCCTCCAAATTTACCCTATGAGGCACGTGTTAGCCCCAACTCCAATGTTGTATAAAGAAAGCACAATTGCTAATTGTCCATGGGAACAAAGGAACAAGAATTGTGGAGTTGTGGCAACCTTGAAGAAATAATGCCATAAAAAAATAGAGCCAGGCTATATATAGTATATATATATATATATATATATATGATATATATATAATATAGTATATAATTATACTATAGTTATATAATATATATATATAATGAATATATATATTATATATATATATTATATTTATATATATAATATATATTATATATATATATATATATATTGATATATATTATATATATAATATATATATATATGATAGTATGATATAATATAATATATATAAATATATAATATATAGATAATATAAGGCGCAACTCCAGAACTTTTTACTACTCTCGGGTCTCTCTCCTTCTCTCGTCTTCTTCTCTCTCTCTCTCTCTTCTCTCTCTCTCTCTCCTTTTTCTTCTCTCTAAATATATATATATATATATAATATTATATATATATATATATATATATATATGATATATATAGATATATATACTTATATATATTTATATAATATATATATATTGTGTGGTTATAATCTTATTATAATATAATATAATAGATTAATAATATATATATAATATAAGTATATATATAATATATATATATAGTATAATATTATAATATATATATATGTGTACATATAATATATATATATATGATATAATATACCTATATATATATAGTATATATATATATATAATATATATACTATATATATAGTATATATATATAATAATATATATATATATATAATATATATGATAATATTTATTATATATAGATATACTATATAAATATAAAACCTCAAAAATATTCCAGATACTGAGTTATGCTTTTTTACAGTTTCTTTAATTTAAAATTGATCCGATGGGTAACTGTTATTGTTTGGTCTTCATTATTCTGGTTTATTTTTATTTTTATTTTTTTTTATCTTTTCTATATTTTTATATTATTATCTTACTTTTATCTTATTATTAGGTAGTTTTAGTTAATTTAGTTATTTTTAATTATTTTTATTAAATATTGTTTATAAGTTAACTTATTATTTATTATGGCATTCATTTATAGCATAGGTATCTAGTCTTAAAATTTTCGTCTCGACTTTTCGAAGAGGCCCGAGCTGTTACCTTTTATATTGAATGAAAATTAGCATTATTCAATGGTGATGATTCTTTACACTTTTGGTTTCCATTTTAAATAAATCCATTTATATATGTATTAGTGTAATAATTTCTTTCACTTCACCAACTTCGTAAAAAAATAAGAGAATTATTCGTAACTTTATAAAAAGTTTGTAGAAAGATTGGTCGGTTTTCGTATAATGATAACTCGTGGCTAAGCCAGCACCCGAGCAGCCCGAGCAGCCCGAGTAGCCCGAGCAGAAACCAGCCCAAGCAGCCCGAGCAGCCGCGAAGCACCGAGCAGGCCCGAGTAGCCCGAGCAGAAACCAGCCAAGCAGCTCCGAGCGAGCCCGGCAGCCGAGCAGCCCGAGTGTAGGAGACGCCTCAAGCTAAATATATGAATTAGTATATATATAATATATATATATATATATATATATATTATATATATATATAGATAGTATATATATATTATATAGTTATATATATATTATATATATATAGTATATATATATAGATATATATATATTTATAGTATATAGTATATATAATCTATATATGAGTATAGGTATATTATAGTAATTATATATATATGATATATATATATATAGTATAGTATATATATATATATGTATAATATATATATATATATATAATATATATTAATAAATATATATTGTATATATATAGTATATATAGTATAGATATAGTATATATAGATAGTATATAAAAAAATATAATATAATGAATATAATATATATATATTATATATATATATAAAGTATGAATAAACTGTTATAGTATATATACTATATATATATATATTATATATATATATAGTCATTTATATATATTAAGATATATATATAAAGTATATAGTATATATATATAAATATTATTGAATATTATATATATATATTATATAATAGTATAATTATATAGTAGTATATATATATATATAGTATGTAGTAATATATAGTATTTATAGTATAATATATATATATATAATATATTGATAGGTTATATAGTTATATATATATATAGTTTATATATAGTATAGAGTATATATATATATATATATATACATATTAGTATATATAATATAGTAATATATATATAATTATATAGCTATAGTATATAGTATAAGTATAATATATATTATATATATATATATATATAAATATATATATTAATATGTAATATATATATATATAGTATATGATATTAGTATAATATATATATATATGATATATAGTATATATATATATATTAGTTATATAAATATAGGTATATATGTATATATATATATATAAGTATATATATAATATATATATTATATATACATATATAATTAGTATAGTTATATATGATAGTATATATTATATATATATATATATATTATATAGTATTATATATAATATAGTATATATATATAATATATATATATATATAATATATAGTGATTATATTTATATATATATATAGTAATATATATATATATTATATATATATAGTATATAGTATTAGATATAATATATATTATATATATATATATGAATATATATATAATATAATATATATATATATATAGTATAATATATTTCAACTATAGTATATAGGATATATATATATATATATATATATATAGATATATTATATATAGTATATATATATATAGTATCATAGTATTTCTTTGTAAATAGTATATATATATAGTTATATGATATATATATATTATATATTTTATATATATGATATATATATATATATATATTATATATATATATATAATATATATATATAGCCTATACAAAGATATAAATACCTTATTCCAAATTGCAATATTTTAGTAATGCTCAAATCTTATAGTGGTGAAGAAGTACAGCTTGAACTCTCAGAGCTCTCATATATTTGAAATAGCAATTCTTTGAATAATAATAATAATAATAATAATAATAATAATAATAATAATAATAATAATAATAATAATAATAATAATAATAATAATAATAATAATAATAATAATAATAATAATAATAAAATAATAATGAATAAGTGATAATAATAATAATTATAGAATAATAATAATGAATAATAGATAATAATAATAATTAATAATAAGTTAATAATATTAATATTAATAATAATAATGGAATAATGAATAATAATAATAAAATAATAATAATAATAATAATACTAATAATATATTAATATAGATAATAATAATAAAACAATATAATAATAATTAATTTTACGGAATTGTATGATTCATTTAAAGGATCTTTAAATTACATTAATCCCAGAGTTTATTTTCTTTATTATAATGCTTGTATAATGATTACAAATGTACGCATCCCGGCAGCAAAATTATCTACTATACAATAATATTAAAATTATATATATAGTATATATCCAAATATTATTTAGTAATTATGAGATATATAAGTAGGTATTATGTATAAAATATATATGTTTAGTATATGATACTATATTATATAATACATATATATAGTAAGGTATATAATATGCAAATAATTAACCCTAAATTATATATTATATAATTACTGTATAATATTTATATGATAGCTTTGACAGTGATGTAAGGATATTAATTGACATTACTCTCGTGAGTATGTTTAAAATAGAAGTTTTTATATAATTATACATTCCTTACCCTTTATTTTAGGGTAATTGTATGCATTATATAATAATATTATTTATATATGATAGTGTTATATATATATTTGAATTATAATATATAGTATATATTTTTATATAATATAAGATATATATATTTTTATATAGTATTAGTATTAAGTATATATTAATTTAGTATATAATATATTAAGTATTAATATATATTATGATATTATATATATATGATATAATATTATATGATTTAATATAGATAATTATATATTTAATATTTATATATATATATGAAGAATAGATATTATTATTATTATAGTATATTTTATTTTTATTTATTTATTATATTTTTAATGGTTTATTTAATTGATTATTATATATTTTATTTTATAAAGTGTTTTAGTAATTATTCATCAGCATATATTTTATTTTAATTTAGATCTAGGTAATAAATATGTGATATTAAAATAAAATTAGATTATTGATATTTTTAATTTAATTTTATTTATTTTATTTTTTGATATTATATTATTTAGTATTTTTATTGTATTATTTATATATAGAATATGATATTCTTTAATCTTTAATTTTATATATAGTTTTATTATTAGCTATAGTTATATGATATAATATTAATATATATAGATATATATATATAGATATATATATATGATGATATAATATTATAGTATATATATAATACTATATAGTAATATATATATTAATATTAATAATATATATTACTATATATAATACATATTATTATATAATTATATTATAAATATAGTATATAATATATATATATTTATTATATATTATACACGTATACATATTATGTTGATGGGAGAGTGGGTACATAATTAGATCTCATTATTTCTTGATTGGTTTAAGCAAAAGGGATGAATAGTCTTGCTATGAGTGATTTAACTTACAACTCTAGTCGAAGATTACAAAAATATACTTGTATTAGGAAGTTGTCACTAATGTATTACGCACATTAAGATTAATGTTCACTGAGATATATGAGAGATGAAAATAAAAATATGAAAGTATATAAAATACATATTTATTTCTGTCCAAGTATTGTTGATCAGATATAAGTAGCATACATAAGCTATACAATATATACACATGTAAGAAAATAATAATAAATAATTTTACCATTAATCCAGAGAATATTAAAGATACACAATAGTACCTCTCAGGTCATATATAATTGTAGATTACTAGGAACTAAAATTAGAATATATTGATATAATAATTGTAACATATATTAACTAATAAATAATATATTAGTGAGATAGAGTATTTCAATAATCGTACTTTATATTAACGTATATTGAACTATTTACATCTTAAATAAATGTAATAATTTAAATGGAGTTGATAAATACTCACATTTAAATAATAATTTAATAAAAATAAGAGAGTACAGCAATACAAGATAAAGCTTAATTAATAAAACCCTTAGAAAATTATATAATAAGAAGAGTAGAGCATGATAAATAAAATCAGACAACTTAAATTAATAGATTATCAAATTTATATACATAATAATGTAATAATAATCATGAAGTGAATTACAATAGAGGAGTAACTAATAATAATAATTACATATAAATAGATTATAGATTTTGCGAGTTTACATAGCTGTAGATTTTAGGTAGAAATTAATTAATTAATAATATGAATTATATATAATACTCATAAGATCCTACAAATTTATATTTATTATAAACACAGTGTAAGTGAATCGAAGTGCGTTCCGGACTTTATCAATATAGTATTAGAAATAATGAGAATTCAGGATGTATATATATAATAGCGCTAATATCATAGAATAGAGTGAGATGCATTAATCAGTATTATTCTTATACTAATAATAGTAGAAAATACACTTTTGAAAAATAATAAAATTTTGGTAGCTATATATAGTATGATCTATAGTCTGTTAGTATAGCATTTAATAAAACAGTGTTACGTACTCATATATTATGAACCTAGTTAAAAATATACTATAACATCCATTTTAAAAATGGCAAAATTAAACTAGAGTGTATCACTATCGGCTGAGCACAAACGTCTTCAGTGAGCTTGTTTGAGCTATCGGAGCAACTACTCTTTCATAATCCTCAATCTATACTCTTTCTAAATCTCATCTCTACTCTCTCTTCATCTTCTCCTCCAATCTAGAAAGATAAGTACGATGAAATATGGACAACGAATTAAAGGTCTAAGGGGACTAAAGGAGTAATAACCACCGAATAGAAAGAATCAGAATAGAGTATGATAGTATAGGTAATTTAATATTAGAGAGCCAGATAGTCTGAAGATATTTATATATAATAATGAATTAATAACAACCGAGTTGAGCAAGTATCCTAAAGTTTTGAAGTCATTTATTATGATATATATAAACTAATAACATATAATGTTTTTTTATTTTATATCACATATAGATATATATATAATAGATATGATATCTTGATAGTTTTAATAAGTTATTTCTCCTTATTTCTAATAATAACATATTTTAAAGGTAGTATATAGAGTTTTATTAAAACAAGAAATAGGCAAAAAGTACGGGTTTACAACACCCTTTGCATGAATGATAACTCACTAGTAGATAATTTATTATAAGATAAATTATAGTACACCCAAAAATATTCAGATGATGATTTATTAGCTTTTTTACATTTTTATCTCTTATAAATTTAAAATTAGGATATAGATTGTAACTGTTAAGTGAGTAATCTTTTACATATATATCCTTTATTTTTTATTTTATATTTATTATCATTATTTCTTTATTTTCATATTGTTCTTTATCATTTTATCTATTATTAGATATTTTATTAATTTAGTTATTGTATTATTTATTTTATTAAATATGCTTGGAATAAGGAGATTATATACATGGTGTTTGTGCATTCTATTTATGCAGGTAGTGTCTATTCTTTAGCTTACATAATTTACTTCCTAAACTATTGGCTAGTGTTTAAGAGCTTTCAACGTAAATAATACATAAAAGTTGTAGATGAAAAAGTTTTAAGAGCATATATTTCCATATGGTGGATGATTCTTCTCTCTGTTTTTTTACCTGTTTAAATAATTCTTATTAATAATATCTATGTATGTGAAAGTTTAGATTTCTCATTAACAGCATTCTACCACATCTTTCGTAAATTTAAATCAACGCAGAATCTATTTTCGTTCAACGTGTTATTACACCATTAGAGGTATTGTAGACAGAATTGATTATCAGTTCTTCTATAGATATATCTCATGTTCTAAAGGCCGGCACCCTAACAGCGCGAAAGCAGCCCGGGTGTATAGAGAGTCGCTGCTGAAATCATATTATTTGGCTACTAATATTATTGAGTATATATATACCGATATATAAGACAGAGTATTAAATTATAGAATAGAATGGGAGTAATATATAGATAGATAATATGTATTATAAAATACAGGACTAATTAACATAAATTATACTACCCCAAGATCTTTTCTGGTATGGGCTAGGTATTAGTAGTGATTATTATACAGTAAAGGTAAAATTGAGTAGAATATGTATATTGAATAATATCACTATATAAAATATATATATATATATTAGTGTAATACAAAGTGTAATAAGGATTATACTCAATCATATCATGTAAATATAATAAGTATGGTATAACTTTATTACATATATAAAGACTCATCAAATATAAAGTGTAGGATTAAGCTGCTAACTATTTGTAATACTAATTACTATAGAATAATGTAGGTAGTTAAATATATAAGTAAATACTAGTTATTAAATATTTGTTAGAATAAATAATAGTTTGCATACATTCTATACGATCAAGTACTTTTAAACTGAATTAATACTGATGAGTATAACCTGAACATAGTTTACTAAGTTATCATTATTAATAATTCTATAGGTAATTACTCTTTGATAATATGGAGTATAGTATATAGTGATAAGGATTATTGATAGTATTATAGTATCAATAAAATATATAAGATACGGCTAATAGTGTATATATTAATAATAAATTATATAATCTTTATAAAATTACTAATAAAATAGCATAATGTTAAAACCTGTACTATATATAGGTATTTATATATAGATCGTATAGCTACGTTATTATTAAATTCTCGATTATAATCTTATAGTATATGATAGTTCAATAGACAGTATTTGGCAGTCTCGTAAATAATAGCTATATATATATATTGATGACCGAGAAGTGGTTGTGCATTGGCATTGTGATACAATAACCTTTAGAAAACGGGTCATCTTTGTAAGATGTTTACCAAAGTATAGGTATATAGTATATACTATTATTCATGTATGGTAGAATAATTAATACCCTTGACTATTAGGCATGATACAAATAAAGACGACGCATGAACCACGTAATTACTGCATTATATATAGAATGCACTAACCTGTATCACGAGTATAATGATATATCAAAGGCCACCCAGGCTTGGGTCTAGTTGACGTTTATATTAAAGGATATATTGTATTAACATATCAATATGTGATATATTAGTTATAATGAGTTGGAACTTACCGCCTCACTCATAGCTTGTGTAGTACCTCACCGTATAACTGAATGGTAAATATAGTAGGTAGATCACATACTTTCCGATACGTAATGTATTTACTATAATAATTATTCTATTACCTCTAATTGATAAAATACCGATATTTATATTATCTTTTATAAGGTAATTATACATTAAAGATACGTAATAAGGTAGAAGCCTATCACTCACTTTTACGATTAGAGGAGAGTCTAATTTTGTAATAATATGTACGATTATTAAAGAAGAATATAGAAAAAGTTTTTTATATATAAAGCTCATTATTAAGTATAGCTTGATATAATAATTATTCAACTATGTGATACTTATTGATATAGGTAGTAGGACTATATCACGGTAACCATATATTAAAATAAACAGCTGACTAGATATAGTTGATTTCCGAATATTCATTCTAAATAAACTTGGGCTTACTAGCTATAGATATAAACTATTACGTATGAAGGTTAGTTAAATGAAGAACCTACTATTGATAAATGAGTAGGTGTAACATAATAGTAACTTCTGTCTAAGGTTCTAGTAATTCCAGATAGAGGATAGTGATATTGTGACGTTTGTACAGTAGTTATATTTATGCTATCGGTATGTATATAAGAGACGCTATGCCTCTTTTGAAGCGTAGCGGGAAGACAAACATAACTAAACATTAAGACATATATTAGTTAATATATAAGAAAGTATATATAGTAGTATATATACCGTAAGAAATAACTATATGCACGGTAGATTAGTATTACGTATTAGCTATCTAGAGGATGCACATAATATATTAATGATTATATCTCTATAAACGTAGTATTCATAACTTATAGCTTGTAGGAGTCTATCTGCGATATGATATGTTATATATAATGTAGATAAGCGAATACGATTATTAATAGTAGAAGAATAGATGATGGTTCACACAAGATATATAGTAATTTGAAAGAGTAAAGTATAAAAAGAACTTGGTGGCGCTCATATAATCACGAAATATGACATATAAAAGCTATATAAGATTTCACTAACGGAGCAATAACAACTGAAAGTAAAAGAGGAGAAAGCACACATAGCAGCTGATAAATAAGAAATGAGTCTGCTATGTATATGGCACGAAGTAGATGAGTATAATGAATATGAAATAATGAAGTACGTGATATTATAATAGGTAATATACAGTAAAAATATAAACTCGCAATATAAGATAAAGACGCAAGAAACGTTAAATTAATATTCAAAGCAGATTATATATTTCAATTATTTATAATATATTGTAAAATTATATAAAGCTATATATAACGTAAATTATGTCCGTCCTAAACTTCACTTATGATGTTATATATACAATATTATATATATTTAATATATAATATATATATATATATAATTAATATATTTAGTATATAAATTAATAATATATATATGATATATATATATATAATATATATTATATATATTATATATATTATAATATGTTTAAGTGTATTAATATATATATATATTTAATAAATATTAATATAGTAATATATATATTTATTTGATATATATTATATTAATATAATACATATTCCCAGTAAATGATCACAATCTAATTGTGATAATATAAAGTAAAATAAATAATAAAAAATTAAATAAAAAATAAGAAATAAAAAAATAAATAAAATAAGATATATAATAATAATAAAAGAAAATAATAAATAAATAAATAAAATAAATATATATAATATAAATAATAAAATAAATAATAATTATAAAAAATAAATTATCATAAAGTTAATTAATTAAATATATAAATAATATTATATATATATAAAAATAAAATAGAAATAAATATATTAAAATAAGAATTGTAAAAATAATTACAAAGTATGCGAGTAAGGAATACTAAGAGCTCACTTATGATGATAATAAAACACACACTCCATAATTAATATATATATATTTATTTAGTATTAATAATATATATTATATAATGATATAATATATATATATATATTATATATATATAATATATAGATATATATATATATAATTAGTAGTAATAGTAATAAATATATATATAATTAACTTGAAAAATGATATAATAATAATATAATATACTATGTATATAATTACTAATCATCGAATATATGCTGAGCAGAAATCTTAAAGCCCGTATTGATAAGAATATACACCACCCAAAAACTTGATATATATAGTATAGTTAATATATATTAAGTATATAATAATATAAAAAGATATATAATAATTTAATAATATAAATATTTATTTTAATGTTTATTAATATATATATATATATATATATATATTTGTTTTTATTATTTATATATATGATATTATATTTATATATATAGTATTATTAATGATATATTAATATATATATTAATATATTATATTATATATATATATTAGATATATATATAAATAGATATAGTATATATTAGTAATAATATAAGAAGTATATATATATATATATATAATATAATAATTAATATAATATATATATTATATATAGTAATAGCTATATATATAGTATATATAGTATTAATATATATTAGTATTAATATATATATAGTATATATATATATATATATATATATATATTAGTGTGGAGTGAAAAAAGTCAATACGGTTCTTTAAATCTTGCATTATTATTATATTGTTCATATTAGATGAAAATAAATAATAATCCATCCAAAATTACAACGGATATTAATCATAATATTTTAACACTCTAAATATCATTCAGATGAAGTATTGATAAATATTATTATTAACCATATATACTCTCATCATTCTCCTTTCATATTATCGAAGTGTATAGGGAAAAGTATGCTACTTCATTTGCAATTATGAGAGTCATGTGAAATATTTAAAATCATTTACAACCTCGGATGAGGTAAGTTATGTAATAAATATTATTCATTAATCCGTTTGAAAGATTTTTAGGTCTAGTGATTGATTTATATATTATCATCAATAGATGGAAACAATAAAATAATGCCACCTTACACACTTTAGACGTTATGAAATATTTATGTAAATGACACTAATCATAAAGTATAGTATATATGTAATATATGATATATATATATATATATATATAATATATAATTAATTAATAGTAATATAAAAATGTTAATATAATTTAATATATATATAATAGTATAAAATTATGATAATATATATATATATAGTATTATATAATGATATATATATATAAATAGTATATATAATTATATTTAATATATATAATTAAATATTATAGTATTATATATATATAAAATATATAATTATATTAAATAATTAAATATAAATAAAAATAAATATTTAAATAAGAAATGGAAAAATAATGTAATATTATAGTTATATATATCTAGTTTGATATATTATATATATATTATATATATATATTATATTAAGTTATATATATATTAATAATATATATTATATTATATATATATATTATTAATTATTATTATATATATATATATATATATATATAATATAATATATATATTTTTATATTTAGTATAAATATATATTATTATATATTAATTAATATTATTGTGATTGTGTATACATTTATAAATATAATTTGGTGTTAAATGAAGCAATAATTTAATATAAGTAATTGTTTAATATCGCAATATGAGCAGAAACTTAAGCCGCTTTGATAAAATACACCGAAAAAAAATCACTATTATGTAAAATAAATATATATATAATAATATACTATATATATATATATATATATATTGAATATATTATAATATATATATATGATATATATATATTATTAATATAATTAATAATAGTTATATAGTATATATATATAGTATTAGTATATATATATATTATATAAATAGTATATATAGGTATAATATAATATATATATATATATATATCATATATATATATATAGATATATATATATATATATATATAGTATAATAGTATATATATATATATAACTAATTAATATAATATATATAGTATATAATATATTATAATATATATATAAATTAATTATTTAAGGCTTAAATAATTTTAAATAACAATAAAAAAATAAAAAAAAAAAATTATTTATAAATAAAAAATAAAAAAAAAAAAAAAATAAAAAATAAAAATATTTGTAATTTGAGCTTTAATAAAATAATCAGATAAATATGCGCAGAAAAATTAAGCCATTACTTTATATATTTCCGTTTACTTGATATATATTATATATATATAATATATATATAGTATTAATATATATATATTAATAATATATTAATATTTCTTACTAAATTTATTATATTAATATATATAATTATAATAATATTAAGTATTATAGTATATATATAGTATATATATATATATATATATATATAATATATATATATATATATATATATAGTATATTAATATAATATATGATATATTAATATAACTTTAATATTAATATTAATATAATTAATAAGACTTGAAAAAATTAATTGAAATTAATGCGCTCACTAGAAAATCATTAATACACTCAGCTTATAATAAAATACACAACCCCCCCCCCTCACCTCACTCTAAAACACTACTATGATATATATAATAATATTGTATATATATAATATATATAGTATATAAATTATATATATATTATATATATATTAAGTAGTATATTATATATTTTAGTATATTAATATATATATATAATAATTATTATATATATAGTATAGTATATATATTAATATACTATATATTATGATATAGAGACGTATAATCATGAATGTGAGAGATCATTTAAATTAACATATATTAATAAGACTATTATAATAAATAATATATTCTAAAATATATGACGACGAGATACTATAGGCCGCTTTATGATAAAATCACACCTCCGAGTAATAATATGTAGCAACCATAAATTTCTTGATAATATATATAATATTAATTTATATATATATATATATATATATATATTATTATATATATTATAGTATAATATATATATAATATAATAGTAGTATATATATATATATGATAATGATATATTATAGAATATATATTAAGTATATTAATATATATAATAGTATATATATATATATATATAATATATATAATTAAATATTTGTTATATATAATTAATTATTATAGTTTCACTCACAAAAATAACTGCATTTAAGTCCATGGTCTAAATTACTTATATATATATAATATATTATAATATATAATATATGATATTTTTTAATATAATATAGTATAAGAATATATTTGTATTATATTAATATAGTATATTTAAATATATATTATATATAAATATATATTGATAACATATTATTAATATATATATATATATATATATATATAGTGTATTATATATATCATAATATAATATATTATATTATATAAATATTATAATAATATATATTATATTAATAATATAAGTATATATATATTATATATATATATATATATATACATGTCCATAATTATATTATAATATAATTTAATATAAGACTGTCTAAAATTAAATTACGAAATATCGTCAGAAACCTTTAATGCGTATATCATTCACGGTAAACGTGTGCAAAACATAACTATATTTACTGATATAATATATAAAATTAATATTATAATATATATTTATATATATATAAAATAGGTATTAAAATAATATATATATAAGTATAGTATAGTATATAGTATGTATATATATATATTAGTATATATATATATTAATTATAATATAATATTATTATTATATATCTTATTAATATATAATATAATATTATTAATAGTATATATATAAGATATATATATGTATATATTTAATATTTTGCATGCAAATTATTAACAGATAGTGGATCACTCAGTGAAAATAAGAAAGATGTGGAAAAAAATCTTTATAAATGTTATATATAATTTAATATGATATAATATAATAAGTAATATATATATATTATATAATATATATTATATATATATATATAATAATATATGATATATATATTTAATGCATCAGTAATTATGTAAATATTAAACTGATATATTGTCAATATATCTACTAATATATAATATATGATTTAATATAAAAATTAAGTATTAATATATATTATATATTAATATAAATATAATATTTAAATACTAACTATATATAATATTGAATAGATATATATATATATTATATATATAGTTTTATATTAATTATATACGAGTCATCACTAAGATTTATATTTATAATTAATTCTTTCGGCTTAAGATAAATTAAAAAATATTGAAAAAGTGAGATCTTGAAAATATGAAATAATTACTTAATATATATATATTATATTATATATATATAGTATATATATAATATAATATATGATATACTTATAATTTATATATTTATAATATATAAAATAATTATATATAATATATTTAATAATATTATAGTATTAATTATATAATATATATATATAGTTAATATATAATATATATATAGTAATATATATATATAATATATATAGATATATAATTATATATATATATATATAGTATATAGTAGATATATATATGATTATATATAAATAATAAATAAATATTATATATAGTATATTATTAAATATATCTATATTAATATATATTAAGTATATTTAAATATATGAATATTAATTAAATTAATAGTTATTATATAATAATATATATATATTTATAATTATTAATATGATATTTTTATATAATAATAGTATATATATATAAACATTAATAGACTTCTTACTTGTATTAAAATATTCAGAAGATTAAATTAACTTTTTCAAACTATGACCGTAATCATAATACTTTTCAACTAAATCATTGATTCTTAGTTAATTGAAGATGGGGTATTAATAACACTTTATTTCAGGTAAACCACTTTCTAATTTTGTACTTCCGAATTATTCATTTTATATATACATTAGGCCAGGTTAAGGTGGCGGTAGACCCAATCCTCTCTGAGTGAATAATCGCCCTTCTAAAGATGAGTTTGAACCTGTCGATAGCCAGTTGAGCACTAGTTTACAGTTACAATTATATTCAAGAAGACGAACTGCTCACTTATCAACATCCTGGTGGACAGCCAAACCAACTAAGACATTTAGCTCGCAGATAATTACGAAAGCTGCTCCTCGAACTTTCTCGGTAGACCATGTGATCGCGCGCCGAATCGTCCACGTATAATTATTCTGGACACCAAATATAGCACAAGATGATTATCTATGCCAGAAAGATGATCCATGATTTAACGGATAAGGATACAAGAGCGCACCAATACTATTCTGTCTCTATAACAATAATATCTCGTCATTAATGTAATTAGACGTATCAAAATATAAAATTCTACATTATCTTTGTCTCAAAAATATAAATTTCAAAGTATTAGAGTAGAATGAAAGAAATGATTCACTCACTAATGAACAATATATAACATAGGACTAAGCTTTTATATCCAAAAATGAGTTAACCAAAAGCAGTGGTAGATAAAAAATTTTGTCCACCACGGATTTTTGATTATGGATATAGGCATGAAGCTCGATACTTATTTCTAAGTTTGTCATAAAGTTAAGGTAATAAAGTCGAGAACAAGACTATCCCACACAGAAGCCTCTCACACTGTAAATATATATTCAGAGATGAAATTTAGTGAGACTACTTCTACTACTGTTAGAAATAAAAAATTTCAATTCCATTTCTACATAATAAAATTCATATTATAATGATGATCAAAAATATTAAAACCAACCCAGATACAAAATAACTAGAATTGAAATAACATAATCACTACTCATATAGAGTCAAGGAGCTAATAAACATTATAAGACTCTGAGAGTATACTAAGAGAAGAAGCTGTCATAAATGAGGACGAAGTAATATGAAATAACGAAATAGAATGAGCAAATAAGTAGATCAACACGAACGAACTCACCAGTAAGCGATGCAGAAAAAATGAGATAAAATTCCTACTCTCAAATCTTCCTGCTATTCTAACTCCTAACATTAATCAGTGCACTAACATCTGTCTTCAAAAAACAATAAACTCAAGTTAATCTGAATATTTGTTTAGAGTTATTATTAATGAAAAAAGAGTATATAATTATATATATATATGATAAATATAAATATATATATATATATATTATATAGTATATATATAGATATATATATATATAATATTAATATGTATATATATATGTATATATATATGTATTATTAATATTATATAATATATTAATATATAGTATTATATATATAGTAATATATAGTTAGTTGGTTATGAGACATAGTATATGTATATATTATATAATACAATATTGATTGATAGGAAATCAGAGGTAATAAATTATTCCAGATAAATATTAATTATATGTTATCTATTATATGAATTAGTATATTCTTATGATAATTAATGAGTGCCAGGTGAGTCAAGTTGAGTAAAGTAGCCAATCATATGAGTACACAATAAGTGCCTATAGTGATAGATGCTCACAATGATGTACCACAAGTGCCGAGTGAGGGTGCCACATAAGTGCCATACTATGTAGTACCATCATTTTATACAGTCACGTTTGCTAGCCTCACCCTATGAATCTTAGTATACGCATCTAAATATTGGGTGTCGTACCCTTATTATAATAAGGTATAGAATATCGTTATAATGTGAGTGTATTATATATTAAAGTTGTCATTGAGATGACTTATCGCTAACTAATATACTGATTCAGTCGGCGGGCGGACAGCGTGAAAATAAATACGCCTTATCAGTAGGCGTCTATCTCTCTACAGAGAGAGAGAGAAGCAGGACGGCGGCAGATAGCAGAAAGTATCGCAGCCACGGTGCGGCGGATCTCGAAACAACAAAGGTTAACAATGAAAAAAGAGGGCAGAAGCACCCTAAATGAAGCCCAAGAAATTACCGGGGGCAAAAATTGACCCATGGATGAGTATGCGAGAAAGAAAGAGAAGATTAGCGTGGAGCTACGTTACCGCAAGTACTCAGTGATAGACAGGTCACATAGCGCGATTGTCGCGCGCAACCTTCTTCGAGAAGGTTGAAAAATTAGGTTGCAAAATAAGATAATTAAGGTTGTAGCCTAAAATATTATAGTGATTCACAAAAATTAGTGATTGACAAAGAGATTATAGTGAGCAAAAAAATTTTACCGTGGCCAAAAATACCAATGAAGACCAAAGGTTGGTATCGATTATAAAAGTCAAAGCATAAAAAAGGTCTAAGTCAGGGTAATAAGAGATAATGTGATGTACTAAGTCAAGTATGAGTAATAATACACAAAGCCAGTATGTTACTCTCATCTCTAATAAAATCCCTCTGTTTACTTTATCTACTAGGATGCAACTGATTACGATATCTTTACTCGTGAATCATTAAATCCGGCCCGGAGAAAAATGATTGAGTTTTTCAAATCATCAAAAAATCAACTGTTTCTTATCTGATATCGATAATAGTATACTTACTAACGTCAAACAACACCTTCTCAGTAAATAAATATAAATACACAACTCAAAATTTTCCTTATGATTTATATAATATATCTTATAAAAGCTTATTTTTTATCATGTATTTATTATTGTACTCTATTATTAAATTAAATCTTATATATATGGTCAAGTTATCTTTATTGTCATGATATAATGAACTTTTATAAGTAGTAATGTTGATTGTTCCGATATGTTGACCTATAAGGTATAAAAACTTTCTTCTCACACTCACTAGTAGTAGTCATTAGTTATAGTATAAGTTGCTTATATTCTCTCTATTTAGAGTAATTTTAACTCATTATTAGCTTCTAGTGATTGTTCCAAATCATATGATAACTTACACTTACAACTAACATCATCATATCATTCCAAATCTAAACATCTACACACTATCACACAATACAACAACACACATTACATTATACTAGTATGTATTTTCTACATCTTTGAACAAAGTGTATGGGCTATTACTATTTTCATTTATTATACTTCATTTCATATTTACATTTATTCATCTAATAACTTCTCACCAACCTTATCTCATAAATACTGTACTAATGATACATCTCTTTCAATTATGTATATATATGAATTATAATTTATTTCATTATTTGCGATCGTCACTACTGTATTCTCTCAGTTCTTTCAAACACAGTTCTATCTATTCTCTCCAAAGTCTACTAACCGCTAGAATTTAATACTTAATCTCTATTGTTATATAATTTTATATATCATTTATCATTTTATTCCTATTATTCATTATTAAATTGTCTAACTATCTACTATTTCCCTACTAATATTTACTAATACTATTGCACTTTGATACAGTGAATACACATTATTACAATATCTCACTCCGTCGGGCATGTCTGCCTTTAAAATGAATCATTATTATGAATACTATTATTATATTATTATTAATTATTATTATTATTAATTATTGATTTATGTATATATATTAATTATAGTATTAAATTATTTAAATTATTAATTATTAGAATATATTAAAAATAATTGTAATAAAATATTTTATATCTTATTTTGTATATTATTATTATATATTTTAATTAATATATTTTTACATATATAAACTCAAGTCATTTTTAAGTATTTTTATATATTGATATATATCTTATAATATAAAGTATATATAATATATACATTGACTAGACCTTTACACTTATTTTAACATCAAGACATTAATACTAATATCCCCTCACTCCCCCCAAAAAAAGTGTTACTAGGTTTTATAATATATACTTATATTAGTATATAGATTAGATATAATGATAATTATTATTATATAATATATATGTTATATATATTATAATATATATATAATATATGAATATATATTAATAATAATTATTTATAGATATATATATATATAATATATATATATATATAGAATAGTATATAATATATATATATATATGATATATAAGTATATATATATAATTATTATATATTATTATTATATAGTATTCATTAATATATAAATATATATATATAATATATATAATAAGGTTAATATATAATATAGATATATAACCTCACTGTCCCGGCTACCTAATAATGGAGATTAGTTGCTCAAACATGCACAGGATCAAGGCATGCATGAGGCAATATGGGTGAATATGATAATATTAAATATATTAATATATATAATATATAATATATATAACTATAGGTATATAATATATATAGAATATATATTAATTATATAAGATTATATATATGATTTAATCACAATAATCAAGCTATTTATAATAATTATATATATATATATAATAAGCTTATATATATAAGATATTATATTATAGTAACATCAATGAATCATTCACGCAATGTTCGACCTGTTTAATATCATTCTCTTTTTGTTGAAATTTTTGTTTGATATTCGCCACCATAAAGATAGATCTAAATTATCGCTCACCCTTCTCCGACATTGTGTGTAGTCAGATCTTGAATTTTACATCAGTTGCTCACAGTCTGAGCGAAGGTATGAAGAAATGCTCTACATTGATTAAACCTTGAGATAATCTTTAATTTCTTTTTAATTAGTATTTTGTCTTATCAAATTACTGTGTACCTAAGTTTTTATAATAATACATAACATACATTTCCACTATCAATAACTTTAGTAATACTTACTCTATTAGCATAAAAGTTTAACCATTAAATATTTTACGTTCAAGAAATATAAGAAATTATCTCCCATATCTGTTAAGAAAATACTTATACATTTATAATAATACACGGTTATACACCTATACACCTATAATAATACTCTTATACACTTATAATAATCCATTTATACACATATACTATTAAAACAATTAAAACAGCGAGAAAATATTCAACGAAGATGTCAGCAACCACAGCTCAAAACGAAAGCATTTTCACGTTAAAAAAAGCCGTTATGCATCTGTTTTAGCCCAATAATTGCAAATCTTAAGCAATGAATATTAATTAGACTAATTATATTCAAATATTCATTCATCAAATTTTTTAAAAAAGTTACGGTAATTAAAAGAATTTTAAAATCTAGTAAAAAATTATACATATAGTGTCACCATTGTGAACCAAATATTTCCGCTAGAATCTTTCGCTTTTATTATCCATGTATTATTTTCCCAAAATGGTTTCCATCTTATGGACAGGCTGTTGAACAGGTACAAACCTCTGATACTAGTATAAGGAATATTAACTCTCTTGATGGTTTCCTTAAGAATTTCATGAATAATCTTCGTATATTATTTCTCTTATAACTTAATAACCAAACACCCATTAAATCTCGTACATCGTCATTTCTTGTCTGTAGCAAAGCCTGCTTTAGTTGTTCTTGTTATTCTTTGGTGATGAAGGCTACAAGTTTGAGGAGAATATTGAACATTTCTAATCCCCACGCTTTGTTACATGTTACTAAAAGCATGTCTTCGAGTGTTCGGTATGAAGTCTTATTAACGATGTCTATTATTACCTTTTGTTCTACTTGTTCTTCTTTCTCAGGCTTTATTAGTTTTAACAATTTAAATAGTAAACAAGGATGTAGTCTTTTTCACATGTATTGTTGGTACTTTGGCTCAATGCTATCCCAAAATACCTTTAAGATATTACTATAGTCAATTGAATAACTTTCTTCTTACATTATTTTATTAGGATGTATTCCATTACTCCGTTGTATCCTCCGTGGAAGACTAATCTTTTTACTATATGTGGATATTCTGAAATGAACAGATCTTTATAAGGCCAATCTATTTGGACGGCCAAATATAATATTAATTCGTCTCCATATATAAACATATACAAAATGACTCGTGATCTTCAGCTCCTTGTCAATGATGTTAAAATCATTGCTAATCTTTTGTGCACGAGTATATGGGAGACAAACTTTTCATTTTTCTTTCGCTAATTCTCATGATTACTTGACCAATTAGTTCTAGTTTTTCATATTCTTCCTTTTCTTCCAATTCCTCAAAAATACCGCATAACTTGTTTTCATTTCCGTACCATAAGTATTCTTGCAATAATGCTCAGCCCTCGTGTCCTGAATATTCTCCTTTTTCTTATTGTCTTACCCAGATAGACAGCTGCTTTGCTCATTCTTTCACTGGTTCCCCAGAACATTCCTACAAACACCTCCTTGTCTTTTATTTTACCGAGATGATTAAAGCAAATTTCATCTATTAAATCTATTATTTCTCGGGATTCTAACTTGATACCACATCCACTTCCGGATACTGTCCAGTCAGTTATTTGAGATACTATAACTTTAATCCATAATTTTACGAAGTCTTCTAGTATTTTTGGAAGCCATAATTTTGAACTAACCTGTCTTGCGATGATTTCAGATTTCCTCCTTTCCCGTCTCTCTTCGGTCTTTGCTTCTGATTCGTAAAATCCTTCTTGAAGTATCTTTTCCTCATACCATTCGAAGATCAGGTTCATCTTCAAAATTGTTTTGGATTCCTTGGTGGTAACCACGGCTGTGCCGATCCTGATGGCTACTAGATAGGCAAGCATCATTGGTTGCGAGCGGAAATCGGTTTCCATTTCTTACTAAAATACAATTAAATATTCTAAAATTAAATCTTTAATTAATTATATACAGAATCTTCAATCAGTATCTCCATGTAACACTAACTGCTGAGGTAAAATATACATTTATCCACACCTAAAGTCATCTTTAACTATATATACCGTAAAATAAAATGAATTGAATAAAGGAGTAAATAAATAAATAAATAAATAAATAAATAAATAAATAAATAAATAAATAAATACCTACTGGCACGCATAAGTAGGCGTTAATATATCTATTTGCGGTATTTGAGTTTTGAGTGTGGTAAATCTGGGAAGAGTATTTTAATTATGTAAAACACTCCGCCTTAGGTATACTTCCTCTTAAATCTCAGTATCTGTATTGTTTAGTTGGTTTTATCGGAGATGTTGGACGATAATCACAAACCACATGGAACTCTCACTTTGGTAATCTCTAGGTAAATTCCAGAATTCACAGAAGTAAAAGCTACATATACTTTGTTTATTTATTTCCCTTTATCTATGTCACTAAAAGTTACTTCTTTTACTCCTTTATATTTAACTTTCTTAGTTGTTCTGTTGGCCGTTGAATCAGTCCTCCGACCATTATTATCTTCAGCATGACTACTCTTTTCCATGTCTCTAGTTTGTTGCGGCACTATTTCTTTCCTAGCTGTAGCCTACCGTGTTTTTACGTTTGATCTTTGTATCATTGTATATAAATGTTTGAGCCTATACATCACATCTTTATCTTTACTCCGTGTCTTTCGGGTAGGCTCATTTTCTTGGAATAATACTGCTCCTAGTCCGTGTTTTGAGGCGTCCGTTACGACAATAAATGGTTTTTGAGCTTATTCAGTGTTTTATCTTGTTCTTCGGTCCAGATAAATTCTTGTTTCTTCTTTAGCAATCTATTTTTATTGGTTACGCTACCTGGCTAAATTGATGCGGGATCCAAATTGCAAAGAAAATGAAGAAACGACCACCAATCGTATTTCGGTGTGTAGGCGGCGGGTACCGAATTCTTCCTAATGTCTTAGGTTGACTGCGGATCGACTGTCACTCTTTGACTGGATATTAAATAGCCTAGGAAAACGATTTCTCTCTTGAAAAACTTGCATTTTTTAAGTTTTATGTGGAAGTTACTCTTCCTAAGTGCTTCAAATACTCTCGCTAAACTCCTATAATGTGATTTTACATCTTGTGAGTATATGATCACGTCATCGATATAACATAAGCAGTCAATGCCTATCAATCCACTTAACAAGAGACGCATGACTCTAGAGAATATCGCTTGTGATTCTTTCAGTCCCATGGCTGAAAAGAACCCCTCTGTGTTCTTAACGCAAGTATCGGCCTTGTATCCGGGTTAAGACATACTTGAAAGAAACCCTCCATGATGTCGAATGAGAAAAACAAGGAAGCTTTTCCTAATTAATTGATCGTATCTTGAATCTGTGGTATAGGATATCTGTCGTTCACACTATATTGATTTATTTTACGGTAGTCCACATAGATCCTTGGTTTTCCGCCTCCTTTCTTCGGTATCACTAACAGCGGGCTTGAGAAAGGCGACACTGAAGGTTCGATTAGTCGCTTTTTCAACTGGTCCTCTGTCCAAGTGTTTATGTCCTTCAGGTAACACCTTGGTTGTTGATACTGGGGGGTGTATAACACTTTTGGGCAGTTCTCCTCTAATTCCAATTTAAATTCGTAAATAGGGAATTGGCCAACGGGGTCGTCTGAGAGACCTACCACATCTTTGTTCTTTATAAGGAAATTGATGATATTCTGTAATTCCTCTGGTCGCTGTAGTACTCTTTTCTCCTTCTCATCTCTGGTCAGTATCTCTCTATATGTGTTATACAACTCTCTATCAGATAGTCCTGCTGTCATCGTAGGTATCTTCCATTTCCGAAACTCCTTCCTGGATTCTTGTATGCTCTGTGAGTGAATCTGTTTCAGCATCGTGTTTCTGGTGGCATTCACCTGTTCTGACTTCGAGTCTTCTCTTTTTACTACTGCATATGCAATCGTATTTACTTCACACGTGGTTATTTCTACTGGGTGATTTCTAAGATTAATTAACCCCACCAAAATGTTACCATCCTTAACCGTAGAGAGTGTACTCCGTGTAAAGATGGCTGCATTTCCTCTGAATGCATCGCTTGGTTCCGTAATTATTACGCAATCATTGGGAACTTTTTCTGCGTTCTCAGTCTCTATTTTTGCTTTTAAAATGTACCTGTGTCTAGGTATAAATTTTTCTTTCTTCCGAAATTTCGCTACACACATTCTATCCATGTCTTCCCATAGATTGGGCTCGGATTTTATTTCTCTATCTATCTCTTGAGGAAAGTTGGAAGCTTTATTGAGTTTTGTTCATTTGAGTTTGTGTCGATGTTCGTTGACTGCGTTTATTTTTTCCTCTGCAGAGTCTCCGATGCTTAGGACTTTCCAAATCGCAGCGTTTCTTTCCTGCAAACCTTAACTTGACACTGTTCCGAACTGTTTGACTCTAGCTTCACGTACATTATTGACAGATAGATTGCACAATATTCCGCTTTTACTGCCTTTTGGCGGGCGTCAAGAGTTTGCGTCTTTTAAAATATTGGCATTAATCGTCTTACTGCCCATGACGAATGCATATTTTCTGCGCTTTTGATGTGTTTGTTAGCCCGGTTGTCTCCGGTTTCACATGTAATATAATATAATAGGATGCTACGTCTAAGTGGATGTGTGAGTACTTCAGGCATATTCCTGCGCCCCTCTTAGCGTCTTACGTACTAATGCCACGGCTTCTTCACTTCGCTGCGCTTTTCCATATTGAAAGACGACTTCGCTTGTTTCTGATAGCGGGTAGGCTAAGTTGGAGTTTTGCTGTGCACCTGTCTTAGTATCATACTTTGGATACTCCTCATCCTGATCAGAGTTGCTACTATAATCAGAATGGTAAATTCCTTCAGAATCATATTGCTGATCCTCTTCTTCATGCTTGTAATATTCTTCGCAAACATGCGAGTTGTAGTCCAAAGAACTGTACCTCCGTTCCTCTATGCTACCCTTGGTGGGTTTTCCATAAGATTGCACGAAATCCTGGATAAAGTCTTCTTCTTGACTTTCTTCGTCACTTTCGGAATCTGCTTCGAAGTTGGATGGATAGTTAGGTTCTTTATAAACATTGTGACCATTTCTGTTGTCTCTTTCTTCATTGTAGTAGCTATTATAAGCCTATTTTCTGGTCAATCTCTTACGTTTCACATCCTGTGACAGTCCTACTGACCTATTACAGCGTGTTGCCCCTTCTGGACATATTCTTCCACGTCTTACTACATGTTGTCTTTCAGAGTGTACCGCCGACTTTGTACTAGGTGCTCTTTGTCTGTTGTGACCTATGCTTATGTAAGCATGGCTATTAAGATTCTTTGAGGTTGTTCGTAAAATCTGCACTAGGTCTGGTTCATTACGTCTTACTGAGTGGGTGCTTTCTTTCGGCGGTTCACTGCGTATGTCCATCCTCCTGTCTGGCCTTCGACGTCTTACGTTACTTTCCACCTGATTCCTCACTTTGCTGCGTTTAAACAATCTCCCCTGTGGTTCTCTATAACCTATCAATCTTGCTTCCTTCTTTCCGTGTCTTTCATCGGACACCTTTGCAGATAATTCATTTCTTTTTTCGATCATTAAAATCATTGGTTTTCCCAACTCGGTCACTAGATTAGGGCTTTTACCTTCCCTATAATAACACCTTTGATACACAAAATCAAAAACTAATGGTATCTGAGATAAAATATTATACCCAAATGAGAAGTTTCCTTCAAAATCACAGTTTTCTCCTACAACATTGAACGGAAATTTGTATAACTTATTACCTATATCTAGTGTAAATTTTGTTTGTCGGTATACATGA